>JADBJO010000139.1:1170000-1187500 GCA_016801955.1 Conus betulinus | reverse complement strand
TCATGAAGACACCCCCCCCCCCCCCCCCCCCCACCCCCCTTCTCCTCTCTCTCTCTCTCTCTCTCTCTCTCTCTCTCTCTCTCTCTCTCTTTTCCCCCCCCCTTCCTCACTCCTTCTTGGAATATCATACTCTCTGAGAAGCACATGTACACACACACACACACACACACACACACACACACACATACACACACACACACACACACACTCATCACTATAATTTTGTTGCAGCAGCCATGGGCAAACGGGATGGAGACTCACAAGGCAGCACACCTCTGGCTGCAGATGAAGAAAAACTTCCTACAACTTTGGAAGAATTTCTCGAAACTGAAAAACTGGTGAGTAGTTCTGTATGTGAATATGCTTGTTCTTGTATGCCTTTGTAGATTCATGGAAGTTGTGTGTGTGTGTGTGTGTGTGTGTGTGTGTGTGTGTGTGTTTGTTTGTGTGTGTGTGTGTGTGTGTGTGTGTGTGTGTGTGTGTGTGTGTGTGATTTGTTTGTTTTAGTCTTAGTTTACTGACAATATTTGGAAATTTTTGTACACTTAAAAGACATGTTCTATGCAAGCATGTTACATACACTTTTTTTTTTTCATTTTCTTGTGTTTAGTTTTAAACTCACTCTTTACAATGTTTGATTTGTCATCAAGAGTTAATCATCTCAAAGAAAATCACACTGATCAACTTCAGCATGTGAGAGGTACCTCTTTCCTTGCTTTATACTTTCCCTCAGTTGTTAAATCTTGCTTTCAGCCCCAACCTACGGTCTCACCAGTGGGCTGAACTATAAATGCTATTGATCGGCATGCATCACTAAGGTATTAGAATATTTTGCCCTCCTAATTAGCTATCAGACACAGATGAACAAAAGGGTCTGGAGCAGGGAAGGAAGGAAGGAGAGAGGCTGGCAGTGAGATACTTTTTCACATTTAGTTTGCATTCAGATGGGGGGGGGGGGGGGGGGGGGCATTTCTGAAGCCATTGATTTGGCTGTGAAACTGATTGTTTGATTGTATGCAGAGTGACTGGCCTTATTTGACTGTGTGCAGAGTGACTGGCCTTATTTGACTGTGTGCAGAGTGACTGGCCTTATTTGACTGTGTGCAGAGTGACTGGCCTTATTTGACTGTGTGCAGAGTGACTGGCCTTATCCTATGGCTCTGGAGGGACCTCTGGATATTCATGGAGAGGGTCTGCTACTGGGCACACAGGACGATGTCGCCGAGATTTTGAGAGAATCTGCGCGTATCCTACAAACATTGTTTAATATGTCTCTATGAATTGCTTTGTGTGTGTGTGTGAGTTTGTGCGCATGTGTGAGAGTGTGTGCATGTGTGAATATGGTGTGTGTGTATGTGAGTGTGTGTGTGTGTGTGTGTGTGTGTGTGTGTGTGTGTGTGTGTGTGTGTGTGCACATATGTGTGTGTGTGTGTGTGTGTGTGTGTGTGTGTGTGTGTGTGTGTGTGTGTGTGTGCATTCATGCATGCATATATGTTTGTGCTGAAATGCATTAACTCATCCAGATCATATATATATATATATATATATATATATATATATATATATATATATATATGTGTGTGTGTGTGTGTGTGTGTGTGTGTGTGTGTGTTAGAGAGAGAGAAAGAGAAAGAGATGTGTGTGTGTGTGTGTGTGCGCGCGCATGTGTGTGTATGTAAGCGTGTGTGTGTGTGTGTGTGTGTGTGTGTGTGTGCGTGTGTGTGTGTGTGTGTGTGTGTGTGTGTGTGTGTGTGTGTTGGTGTGTGTGTTTTCAACATTTTGAAAGCCTGTTGGAATTTGATGCATTTTAGAAACTGGTGTAATAACTTCATTCATTGTAACCTATGCATCATAAAATAGACATAACTGTGATAAATTCAAACCATTTAAAATGATGATTATTTCCAAAAATGGAAGAAATAAAGGAAAAAGACATCATGAATACATATGTTTTTGAAAAAAAGAGTTCTTTATTTATGGAATATTAGACATCTCCTTGACTTACATCAAGCTCTGGGTCTGGGTCTCTTGGATGATCTGGAGGAGCGACTGAACAAAGTGGAAGAGAAGCTGAACAGCTATGCTGTTCACATTGTTACAGATGACAAAAGGCCGTCGAGATTTGCCGACCGCCTCTTCCATTCACCATCCCGAAGTAAGATGGTGGAGTGGCGTTTTTGATACCTGAATTATTGATCTAGAATTGTCATCACATGTGTGTCTGTGTGTTTGTCCCGTCTGTCTGTCTCTATATCTGTATGATCTGTGTCTGTTGTGTACCTCTGCGCGTGCACAAGTCAAGTGTGCCTGTGGATGTCAGTACTTTTTGTGTATAAGAATGTAAATTAATGTGTGTGTGTGTGTGTGCGCTCGATGACGTACCTCACTGTGTGATCATACCAGGTGTGTTTGCATAGATATGTCTCTCTATGTAAGGACAGCAAAGTGTGTGTGTCTGTGTGTGCAAGCATGTACATAAGAATGTGTGAATTAACATGTTATCACATTGTCTCAGTTGATCAGACAGCTTTTGTTCTCTGTTTCTCTCCCTCCCTCTCTCTCTCTCTCTCTGTCAGTTGGTCTGTCTGTTGTCTGTCTGTCTCTGTCTGTCTCTCTGTCTGTCTGTCTGTCTGTCTCTCTCTCTCTCTGTCTGTCTCTCTCTCTCTCTCTCTCTCTCTCTCTCTCTCTCTCTCTCTCTCTCCTCTCTCTCTCTCTCTCTCTCCCCTCTCTCTCTCTCTCTCTCTCTCTCTCTCCCTCTCTCTCTCTCTCTCTCTCTCTCTCTCTCTCTCTCTCTCTCTCTCTCTCTCTCTCTCTCTCTCTCTCTCTCTCTCTCTCTCTCTCTCTCTCTCTCTCTCTCTCTCTCTCTCTCTCTCTCTCTCTCTATCTCTCTCTGCTTGCAGAGATGTTTATCCTTTGTGTTGTCTTTTTGCCAGTCAGTGTTCCCTTCATATTCTAATGCTGCTACTTTAACTTGTGTGGCAGCTTTCCTCACGGAGGCGTCCATTCAGATGTGGTCAAGTCCCATTACAGCTCCCGAGGCCATAAGAGTGCAGTAAGTACATGGCTTTCATCTTCCCGTCAGGTCCAGTTTACCACTGATCTCACGCTCTTTTTCATAGAAATAGAGATATTGTTTTCTTATTTTCAAGTGTCTCAGAAAAAAGAGAAAAATGGTTTTGTTAATGATGATAATAATGATTATGATGAGGAGGATAGTGCTTGCCATGATGCATCAATGATTATTGTGATGGTGATGATGGTGATGATGATGATGATAATCATTGTATTTTGTTGAATTTATTATCATTACTATTGTTATAGTGGAGTAGTGCTATATCTTAAATAAAATCAGAGGGATTTGGGGAAAGTATGAATAAGAACATTTTTTTACGATCACATGTGAAAAAATGATGCAAACTGAAAAGTTTGTGCACTCACTCATGTATACACTGACCAGGACAAACACCCACCTACACATGCACCATACACAGACACAGCCAAAACACACACACACATACACACACACACGTACACACACACACACACACACACACACACACACACACACACACACACACACACACACACACACACACACACACACACGTATATATGTATATATATAATACCAGGAAAAAAGAGGGGCATGTTTAAGAGATCGTTCTGGTTTTAATGAAAAGATGTTCATGGCAGAAAAAAACAAATTGTGGTAGCTATGAAGAGAGTTGGATTTATAAATGTAGAGACTTAAATAATCACAACAGCATCTGCTCATGACGGACAGACTCAGTGAGTTTGTTCCTGATGACCAGGCCAGAATAAGAAAAGCTGCACAGTGTCTGATGTTTGTTGCATCATTTAAGATGAAGATGCAGGTATTACCATGGAATCAAGTTCCAGATGGAATCGACAGATGTGTGTACAGTCTTGAAATATGTGTATGCACACCTGTGCATTTCTCAGGATGTGTTTGGACTAACATGCTTGCATGTGTGTGTGTGTGTGTGTGTGTGTGTGTGTATGTGTGTGTGTGTGTGTGTGTGTGTGTGAAATCTGTACTGATATTAGCATTAATTATGCTCATACCTTTCTTGGAAGGGCTCGGAAGATGATGAGGTAAGGATTATCAGCATACAGCTTCTGCTATGGGCCAACACACACTTCGCTCAGTTTGTCCTGCATAGTTTTTTTTTTTTAATGGTGTAGGGTTCAGCAAAAGCAGATTGGATGGCTGGACATCAAAACATTCTGTTTATTTTTCTCTCAATTATTTTTGTTCTCTTTAGCTTGCCTTAAGCTTACAAAGCATTGACAGTCAAGGTACCTTCTTCATCCACAGTTTGGTATGATTTGATATTTTCGTAGACATTGTCTGAGAGAGAAGGTGATTAGAAGATGCGGTGATGATGCCCAGGTCAAAGTTTTTGTTCAGAAAGTTTCAAAGCGAGGGGACTGCAGGTAGGAACTGAAACAAATTTTTAAAAGGGATTTGATAACAGGGACAAACAAATTACAAGACCAAACGCAATGCATCTTGACCTTTTTTAGTTTTCTTTAGGCAAGATAAGATAAGCGACTGCTCGTTCTTTGTTTTCATTGTCCTGAACGTTGTTTATCTTGCCTGAAGAAGACCCTGAGAGGTCAAAACGCATTGTGTTTTGTCTTGTAATTTATTTGTCCCTGTTATCTAGCGGGTTTACTTTAAATTCTTCTTAAAAGGTGTTAGTTCAGGTAGTTTGAGAGCCATGGATTCAAAGTTGTCAACAGTTCGTTTTCTTTGCTGCTGCTGTTTTTTTTGTTGTTGTTGTTGTTTTTTTTTTTCTCTCTCTCTCTTTCTGGGTTGGTGGGAAGCTGTGCTATTATCATGAGAAAAACAAAGTCTAATGCAGAAAACGTTAAAGGTACAGTCATTAGTTGCCTCATTAGATTAACCTCATGTCTAACAGAGATCAGATGAAAGGACTTAGACAACGGTAGGTGCGCTTGGTGCTGTACAAAATTCAGCTTCTCATAGCTTTTGAAATAACACAGAAAAAAAGTGGTCTTATATTCAGTAGCCTGGCAGACATTTGTAGAGTTGTAGTCCAGGAGACTTCCAGCTGTCTGGTCATGCACAGTTTCATGAAGTCTGCTTTAAGAGGCAGAGAACTTGCTGCTCTTACATGGCTTATCTAACTCTTCAAAACTACTTTTTGGGGAGGGTGGGGGAGGAGGGGAGGGGTGCTATCTATTTTGCTGTTCATCTCAGTGGCAATACTCCCATGCCTCTCATTCCAGCTCCCTCAAGCACAGCCACACCCAGACCTCTCCTGTAGTAAACTCGGTTCCCACAGTTCATATGGGGCCAGAATAGCTCAATGGTGGAGTGCCGGACTCATAATCTTGGTGATCCGGGGGTTGTAGGTTCAAATCTCTGCTGGCCGTTTCGGTACAGGGGGATTTTTCCCTTGGATTTAACATTGGTTCTGACTCCATTTCCCATACAGTCCTTTGAATGAGACTATAAACCGAAGTTCTGTGTGTGAATGCACGCATAACATATTGCACACATGTAAAAATCCCATCACCAACATTTGGAAGAGATGGCTAGTTTGGCTGTTGGTATGGATGGCATGTTACACTTGACATGCCCCCTGCATGAGAAATGGAAAGAATGAAGGAAGTAAGGATATTGAGAGAACGATATTGGACAATATTGACTGGATGACATGGAAAAACGACTGAATGAAGCGCCAGCCAGCAGCTCTTCAGACGGCACTACCCAGGTAGACAGCCCATTGTGTAAATGAATGTGGATTGTAAAGCGCTTAAAGCTTGGCCTCTAGCTGAGGATAGGCGCTTTATAAGTATTTCATAATGATAATGATAATAATGTGGAGTGATTAATTCAGCAGTCTGTATTAAGTCAGCATGAGGCAGCCCATTAGAGGAGACACTGCTGCACTGCTGCTAAGTCACTTGGGCAGCTTTCAGTAGCATCTTTCTGATTTCCCTACATTGGACACAAATTTCATGAGCTCACGACTGATGACTGTAATTGCTTAAATGTCAAGCAATTTTAAACTAGCAATCCTTAAAGAAGGCATCGCCATGCCTGTCCAAAGATAATCCCTTTTGAATTTTGCCAAATACCAATGACTTTGACTGGAACTAGCCATCAGCATGGAGAGGACATCGGAACTGAGGTCATCCTGAGATCAGGACAAGAAGATGAAACCACTTTTCATCAGTAACTGAAAAGCTGAAGATGAACAGTTACTGAACCGTCAAAATTGTGAACATTTCAACTGGACAGTTCTCATCATTCAAAACTGATAATCAGACGCACTGAAACAACTAGCTATGCTGTCCGCTGTGAAGCAGGGAGAGAGTGAAGGGTTATATTAGATGGCATTTTTAGTTTGTTTGTTTATTTGTTTGTTTCGCTCTGCTTTTTAACACAAACACAACTAAAAATCCAAGGCATCCAACTCTTTTACCTCAACTGGTGCCAACGCATATAGTTTTGTTCACTTTTTAAATTAGATTTTTTCGCCAGCTGTTAAGAAAAAGAAAAAAAACAAGAGAAAGAAAAAAAATTTAAGCAAGCTTTTACTGCTTCAGACAGTAAAGTGACTTCTTTCATTTTTGCGACTACATGCTTTTCTTTTTTTTTCTAACAGTCCTTTAATCTGGTTTAAAACATCTTGCTTTAATGCCATGGCTGTTAACGTTCAAGCGGGAGAGTCCAGTTTGGACTGGGGCTATGGGATGGTGCTGCATTTCATTTCTTTGAAGGAAAGGAAAGGGTTTTATATGGTTCTGGGTATTTTTTTCACTGTCGTTCATGTCCTGTAAATGGTGTGGGTGGCGCCGATTGTGGTGGTGGTGGGACAGGGGATGGAGAGGTCATCAGTTTTGTAAAAAAAAAATTCCCCATGTGCAGTGGAGGCTTTTCGTCCAGTGGAGAGTGCCTGTCACTACACAGCATCAGTCTTCCCCATCCCCACCCCCCGCTCCCCACCCCCCACCTCTCCTATTTGCATGTGTACATTTTCATTGACCAGTCACTTTCTTTGTTGTTTTTGTATATTTTGGACTTGAATGGTAGATGAGTGTTTATTCTGGACTGACGTGCATCATGAATTTTCCACAGTTCAGATTTCACAATGCCTCTTGAGATTAGTGAATGATTCTTTCCAGTTTCCAAGGCCAGCTCATGTGTAAATCTGCTGATTGATAGATAGACAGAAAGACAGACCTGACTGACTGACTGACTGACTGACTGACTGACAGACAGATGGACAGGCAGACAGATATGCATACAGAGAGAAAAGCAAACACGTGCAAGAGATATCCAACAGATACAATAACTATCTTTCCATTCGGATATAAACTCTTTTTTTTTTTTTAAGCATATGTCTTGTGCCCAGTCACTGATGTAGATGACACTTTTTCATTCTGTGACTGAAATTCTCAGCTATGACAACCTACAAACCCATGCTGTGAAACATTTCTGTCATAGCATGTATATGAAAAGCCTAGAGAGATTTCTTGCAACCATTATGCAATCTACATTTGAGTGCCAAAACCACTGCAGGTAATTTAAACAAAATGGTCTGATAAACTGATACATTGACACAAAGTTGGACATTAACATGATGAAATTCTTAGGCTTTTCTATGTTTTCTTATATAAACAAAAAAGAAAAAACTGACAAAAATTGTTTGTGTGACTTTTATCCCAAAACACTGCCTTTTATCAGGCAAACAAAACATTTTTTTAATGTCAGAACACACATGCCATTTTTCAGTAAGAATGGAATACTTGCTCATGTATCCTAAGATAGTACACATGATGTAATTGTGCTAATTTTGTGTGTGGTGTGTGTGTGTGTGTGTGTGTGTGTGTGTGTGTGTGTGTGTGTGTGTGTGTGTGTGTGTGTGTGCATGGGTGGGAGGGTGGGTGCGTGCTTGCATGCATTTGTGCGCGCACGTGTGTGTGTGGTTACATGTATGAGCGTGTGTGGTTATAAGATTTTCTCCCTGTCTACTTGTTATCTGCCTGTCTACACTGCCTCATGAGTATAAGTACATACGTTTTTGTTTTGTGCATGTGTGTGTGTGTGTGTGTGTGTGTGTGTGTGTGTGGGGGGGGGGGGGGGGGATGTTCAAAATGAATATGATAAATATTATTATGATTGATGTTCATAATAAACAACATTTAGTTTCTGTTCTGTATGATTCTGTATGATTTTCTGCTAGCTAAACACAAGAAACCATGTCCATTATCATTATTTTTTTTTTTACTATCATGTTTGATCATCATGATTTTCAGTACTTTTGTCATCAGCCATTTCTTTTTTTTTTTTCCCAAATTCTATCAGGATTTTGCTGACGCCTTGATGGAGACAAAGAAACGCTCGTTAGACTACTGCATGTTTCCTGGTTTCCGACATGGAGAGCTGGTGGAGTTACCTGCCCAGCTTGAGGCGCCTCCCCTCTTGCACCGAATCACCAACATACAGAACTTTAATGTGAGAAAGTTGTGTGTCGTAATGTGTGTGTGTGTGTGTGTGTGTGTGTGTGTGTGTGTGTGTGTGTGTGTGTGTGTGTGTGTGTGTGTGTGTGTGTGTGTGTTCAAATTGACAGCTTTTCACTGAAAGCAATATAGGATGAGAGGATAAAGGAATTCTTAATTTCTTAACAAGAACCAAAAAAAAGTCAAGTGAAGGAAATAAAAACTGTCATGTATATTGTGGCAGAGAAAGATGGAAAAAAAAGTAAAGTTACGCCCCAATTGGCCTCCTAATTAAACTTCAAGCTATTTTAAAATGAAAAGGTAATTAGACACTCATGTGTATCTTCAAATATGTCAGCATCCTCAAGATCTTTCAGAGTGTACCTTCAGAAATGCGAAGTATGTGTGTGTGTGTGTGTGTGTGTGTGTGTGTGTGTGTGTGTGTGTGTGTGTGTGTGCGTCCTTGTCTGTGTCTGTGTATGTCTGTGTCTGTGTCTCTGTGTGTATATGTGTGCATGGTGTGTGTGTGTGTGTGTGTGTGTGTGTGTGTGTGTGTGTGTGTGTGATTCTGTGTGTGTGTGTGACTCTGTGTGTGTGTGTGTGTGTGTGACTCTGTGTGTGTGAGGGTGGGTGTTTTGCACTGTACCAGATGTGTTTTGTTATGTTGCATGTGTTTGTGTGTCATAAAGTGTGACTGAACTTGAAGCATTGTATAGGATGTTGCATCCTACATTGTTCTATTTCCCAGGAGTTCAGTATAGTCCTTGATTGTATAGGATGTTTTCCTACATTGTTCTATTTCCCAGGAGTTCAGTATGCCTTGATGTATAGGATGTTGCATCCTACATTGTTCTATTTCCCTTCAGTATAGTCCTTGATTGTATAGGATGTTGCATCCTACATTGTTCTATTTCCCAGGGGTTCAGTATAGTCATTGCTTTCCAAACAATTAGAAACAAAAATTGCTCCTGTTAGTACTTAAAGTATCACTCAAGTAGTACTCAAAGTGTAAACAGCAAAATTTGCTAAGAATTATTCCATTCATTTGTACCCAAACCCAATGTGTTGTCCTGATAGTTTTCTTTTACAAAGAAGATTCAGGCTGTGTGCTATTTGCATGCATGTTTCAGAGATAAAATCACTGCAGCTATAAATGTTTACACCATATTTAATGTAGACACACATTTGCATATGTGTGTGCTTACTCATCCAGACAAATTATTCTTTGTTCTTGCATTTTCATGCACACACACACACACACACACACACACACACATCTCACACACCACACACACACACACTCACCAAGCTCACACGCTCATGCGCACACACAGTCACATGCATGTAAGCATATGCCTAGCCACACACACACACAAGCATGACACTCACACATGCAAGTGTACACACACATGCACACTCACACAAACACACACACACATACACACACACACACACGCATGGTTGAGTTTTACACGATGTATGCACACTCACAATGAATGACCTGTGAGTTATTTTAACGTGGTGACACCCTGATATGGCCCTATGCGGTCACACTATAAGCAACATTACTTACTTATCTTATCTCACACACACACACACACACACACACACACACACACACACACACACACACACACACACACACACACACACACCAGCACATACAGACACACACATTAAGCATCTGTATACATAGCAGTGCATTCATTCATATATATTCAGCAAGCATGCAATCATTTATGCAGACACACTAGAGCACACAAATCCATATGACATGTTCTGCCATTCTGCCCAAAGATACATGCAGACACATGCACAAAAGCACTCTTGCATGTGCATACATGCAAATGCACATACATACACACACATTACACACACACACACACACACACACACACACACACACACACACACACACACACACACACACACATTCATAGCCTGTCACATTTATTCCTAAACTTCATTACTTTCTTTCTTTTTTTCAAGCAACCCCTCATTGAGAGGCTATACTTAAAACCAAGAAACACCTCATCAGTCTGTAAGCAAAATCCAGTTCTTCTTTCTGCAGCCTGGGTTCCGCAAGTTCTGGAAGAAACTGTTCTTGTCTGAAGCCTCGGCAGCAGCGATGCAGGACACGTTCTGGTGGATCTTCCTCAGCCGCTTCAACAAAGAGGTATTGTCTGACTACAGGGGCCTGCGGTCAGATGGTTGGGGCATTCATTGGGTCATCAGTTCAAACCCCTCATGGGCTGTGATTTATAGGGCCTGAAAACCCTCTGTTTGTGCAGCGGTGTTGTGGGTACCTGAGTCAGTTCAGGAAAGGTTAAGACAGCAAGCGAAGTAGGTTTGATCTTCTTCTTCTGCTCTCTTAGCTCCATGGGGAATTATTGGGTAGCTGCCCTGAATGACAGTTCACAGGACTCCTCTAGTTCTGTTCACTGTGGGCATATACACACATGCACACACGCATGCACACACATACACACACATACATACATACATACATACATACATACATACATACATACATACATACATACATACATACATACATACATACATACATACGAACACATACACACACATATACACACATACATGTATACACACACATATACACATGCATACACACATACATACATACATACATACACACATACACGCACATATATACACACATACACGTATACACATACATACATACATATACACATACACACACACACACACACACACACACACACACACACACACACACACACACACACACACACACACACACACACACACACACACACACACACACACACACACACTCGCTCACTCACACTGGGTCTCTGCAAATACTTTCCCTGTCCAATCTGCATCAATGAAGACAAGGAAAATGAAATGAAAAAAGTTGTTTGTCTTGCTTGAAGAAGACCTGAGAGGTCGAAACCCATCATGTTTTGTCTTGTAATTTATTTTGTTTAGTTATTTATTTGTTAACCGGCTGATCAGGAGAATGCCAAATGTGGATGGGTGCCTGGTTGTTTCCAGAAAGGACTAGAGGAGGAGAAGGACCTGCTGTTTGACCGCATCGCTGACAGCTATGTCGGCTCTCTTCACCAGCATCAACGCAGATGTCAAGGACAAGTTCCTGTCAGTAAGTGCCCTGAAGGCTGTCTCTCTGTGGCCTGCATGTCTAGTGTGTTCCTTTGAGCACAACATTTCAATTTTCAACTCAAGCATCACAAAATCTTCACCTTTATTTTTTTTGTGCTTTGGATTCAACAAGTTGGCAGGTTGTTCTATCCAGTGCTTAAAAGTTTGAGATAAAGGGTTGCGAAACAGTAGCCGTTTGTAACATTTTTCTTCTACAAGATGAAATAGTAACTACTACCACTACGTCAGTTATGGGTAGTATTGCTATGAACAAAAACAGCAATACTTGACACTTTCATGTCTGTCGTCACTAACATATAAAACATATTCTGTGTGCATGTGTCTGTCTGTGTTTCTGCCTTCTTGCTCTCTATACAAATCCACATCACTGAATTCCAAATTTTGCAGGATGACTCATTAACATACTGAGCAGGTCAAGAGCAAATCTGTTTGCTTTGGTGGGCAGGTGTACCCCGACTGTCTGGCACAAGCTCTGTATTCTGCTTACATCTCCGGCTTCCCTGAATCTCGTTGGCGCTTTGACGATCAGTTTAAACAGTATCTCATCAACCTCACTCATGAATGGGTTACAGGTTTGTTGACTCTTGTGTTTTCTTGGTTGGTTGGTTGTTTTTTGTTCTGATTTGGAGTGGGAGGATTGAAGAGGAGGATGTTCTTTTTTTTCTCAGTGCAGTTACTGTAACAATGTCTGAGTCAGTCATCTGCATAGTGTGGAAGTCAGTGCCATGAGTTTTGTTTACTGGAATCAAATATTACTTAGAAATGCATGCATTCAGAAATGTCAGTCTGCAGTGGAAAACCATGGTTTATCAATACACAGATAGATGAAGGAGGGAATACATAAAAAACTCTTTTAGTTTTTTTTGTTTGTTTGTTTCGTTTGTAGGTGAAAGACGTGAAGAGAGAAAAAAAATCCTGTTGCCTTTTTCATTGATAGTGATGCAGTGAACAGAGAAAAGATCTGTTGTCTTCTGTGAAGAATATGAAGGAATACATAAAAGGTCTGCTGACTTTTGTAGATGACAGTGAATAAATAAAAGTTTTACTTTTTTTGTAGATAAAGAATTGAATTGTTAAAAGTCCTGTTGTTTATTTTCTCTGGTATGTTAAGAAATGAATATGCACAAGTTTTGTCTGTTGTACTTTTTTTTTTTTCTACTTGTTAATGATCGCAGGATTTTAGAAATGCCCAATTCCATTAAAAAAAAAATGTCAAGAATCGGGGGTGGAGCATAGGGGTGAGGAGAACAATGAAATTGCAAGGCTTTGTGTATGCATAAATGTATGTTTTTTTGATGGCTATTCCTTTGTGTGTCGCTGTCCCTGTATATTATATATAGGGCTGTGTGTGTGTGTGCGCGCGCGCACGTGCGTGGACACTCTCAATGGACTGTCACTTTGTGAATGTGTACAGGTATAGACATGTGAAAATGTGTTTTTGAGTTTGTATGTGAGTGTTTTTGTGTGTACTTGTAAACAAGCATATTGGGGAGGGGTGGGGGGGGTTAATGATTTGAGTGTATCCATAACATAATACCAGGTGCAGCATGTATGCATCCAGCATGAAATCTGCAATGTTTGCTATTTGTAGCTCTCTGAAGCCTGTCCTACATGGCGACTGAGCATGATAAGGATAGCGAGCAGTGTGTAATCTACAAGGGCCCTTTGTGTTCATGCTTTTGCATAAAGGAAAAACACCAGAGTGTAACCATGGTTAGGTGAGGTGATGTTGCTTATAGCCCAGCTGACCGCAAAATTTTCATATCAGGGCTGTCAGTGCATTAAGTGTAACTGTTGTAGATATAGTCCTACAAAATTAGCATATCTAGCAATGGTTTCAGTTTCAGTTTCAGTTTCATCAAAGAGGCATCACTGCATGCAGACTAGTCCATATACGCTACACCACATCCGCTAAGTTTTGAGACCACACTACGCATGATTTGAAGCTGATGGATAAATGAATTAACAACAAAGATGAGACAATTGAAGAAGAGGGTCTCGTGGCTATGACTCGGTGGATGTCTGACCTACGCATTAGCCCAATGCGCTGGTCAGACCTTGAGTGCCTACCTACCATTTTGTGTGTGTGTGTGTGTGTGTGTGTGTGTAGTGGATGTACACGTGTGTGTATGATGTGTGGGCATGGGCCCATGTGTGTGTGTGGGCGCATGTGTGTGAGTGCGTGCGTGTGTGCGTGCACAGGAATGTGTGCGCGTTTGTTTGTGTGTGTGTGTATGTGTGTGTGTGTGCACGTGTGTGTGTGTGTGTGTGTGTGTGTGTGTGTGTGTGTGTGTGTGGTCTAGTCATCTAGCAGTGGTAAAAACAGTGAGACAGGATGGGTGGAAGTCCATTCTTTCTGTTCCCCCACTGGTGTGGCGCTGATACCAGTGAACATTTTCATTCACCTGTGACCAGGACTAAAGCCGGTGCCAGGCACGTGGAAGCAGTGGGACGTGGCCAAGCTGAAGGCAGACAGTGACGGAGCTGCCAGCGAAGCCAACGCCGCCACCAAGAAGATGATGGAGGCTGCGGCCCTCAATAAGAAAAGTAAAAGTTGCTGTGTAATCTGGTGGTGTTGTAGAAAGTATGCTGAACTCTTACACATATATGTGCACACACACACACATACGCACGCACGCATGCACCACACACACACACACACACACACACACACACACACACACACACACACACACACTCACATACACACACACACACACACACACACACACACACACACACACACACACACGCGCACACACACACACACACACACACACACACACACACACACACACACACACATCGTTGAATAATTTTGTGTCTGTACTACTTTGGTCTGTACAACTTTTAATAATCATTAGAAACTACAAAGGTCTGTAGACACAACATGGTAATGTCATACATACTGACACAGATGATGGCTTATGCTTCCATGATATATATGGGACTTTGACACAATGGTATTTTTTCTTTCAACACAATGAAGTGTAAGTTTGTGTATGTGCATGTGTGTTTTGCTTTCATGATTTTCATGGTCCCAAATACAGTGCCATTATTATCTTTTCAACCCCCAGTGAACTGTGTGTGTTGCGTGTGTGTGTACGTGCATGTGTGTGTGTGTGTGTGTGTGTGTGTGTGTGTGCGTATGTGTGTGTGTACATTTGAGTGTGTGTTCTCGAAACAATCTAAGGTGTATCTGATGATAAGTTGGGTTCACTCCATCAGTGCCCATGTCCATCAGTGACAGGGATGAGTGCTGTTGTGATGATAATGGTAAATCTTAATGAAAACTTCCACAATAGTTTTACTATTCAAAAAGAAGGACATGACATGCACATCAACACTGGTTTCCTTGCTCACAGTGGACGTGAGTTTGGACATGGATGCTTTCAACAAGATGATCGTCAAGCTTGGCGAGGAGCCCACAGAAACCCCCCTGCCAGAGTCCAGGGAGATCAGCAAGCTGACGGCAGCCACCATGGGGGGTCCCCCAGTCTGTCGCGGCTGGCCCACATCACCACGCCTGCTGTCGGCGGCAAGAAAGCCACCAAAGAGGTCAGTCACGTCTGGAAGCATGCGAGAACTATAACTGCCCGAGTTATGGTTTGGGGATATCTTTTGGAAATAGTGGGAAGTCTGGTATTGAGCAAGAAGAATGTCAAGGGGAAGCATGGTATTGAGCAAGAAGAATGTCAAAGGCAAGCATTGTGCGTGGTGTAGAATTTGCATTCCTTCATGTTATTATGGTGTGGTGGTGGTGGTTGTGAAGTATTTGGTACTGACGAATTTCATGGATGATGCGGGAAGGGGGGGGAGGGGGGTTGTTGTTGGGTTTTTTTTGAAGGAGTGATGATGTTATATATTACAAGAGAAGTGTATTCAATAAATGATGTATAGTTTAAGTACTACATTCGCCAAACATGAACAAACGAATCACTAGACAAAACACAACGCGTTTCAACCTCTTAGGCCTTCTTAAGATTTGTTTCAAATTTCCGTCTGCAGTTGCCTCACTTTGCAACTAAGGTTTTCATTCAGCGCCTACCTTGTGCTGAAGAGATCTAAGCTAAGTGGCAAGTTCATTCATTTTCATTGTCCTATTTGTTTGTGTCTTGCCTGAAGAAGACTTAGGAGGTCGAAAACATATCTTGTTTTGTCTTGTGACTCGTTTGTCCACATTTCTCTTGGCGGTTCGCTAACATTTGTTTAAGATTTGTTTAGAGATCCGCCTGAAGTCGTCTCCCTTTGCAACTAGATCTAAATAATATGTAGACAGTATTTCACATGCCCAGCCATGAGTGGAATAAGGATGTTGTTTTTTTTGTGTGTGTGTCTGATGCAGTCTCACCAAATAGGGCCCGGGCCAGAGTACGAGCGGGTCAAGTTCAACACCCAGGGCCGCAGTCCCCTCATCTCACACTACCTGCACATGCGGCAGCTGAGAGACTTCAAGCAGCCGGGGAAGAAAGTGCGACGCACAGAGATCGCCAAAATGCCATATCCTTTATTTCATACAGGAAGAGTGGGGAGAGAGGTGGAGGGTGGGTGGGTGTGGTGTGGGGGGATTCCAGTGTTTCATTCTTGTTTAAACCACTGTCAGACAGGATACACTTGCAAAAAAAAAAAAGAAAGAAAAAAAAAGAAAAAAAAGGATAGAAAGAAAAAAAAAAAAAAAGAAAGTAAAACAAAAAGTTGAGGAGGAGATGGGGGATAGGATGATGGGGGGTATTCTAATTCAGTTAAGAGTTGATTAGTATGAAGGATGGGAAAGGTGGTTTTTGCAGCAAAATTTATTCTGAATTTTTGGGATGAATGTGGAATTGCATTGGGGAGGTGGTGAAGGAGGGAGAGAATCTGCTGCAGAACTGATAAATGTAATCTGACAGAGAAAGCGAACAGGTGTGTGAGAAATGGAACATTGTACAGCAAAAACAGATTCCATGTTTTACACAGGGGGTGGAGAGGGGTTCTCCCTTTCATTGTTCTTACATCTCTCTTTTTTTTGTTAGGTTGCCAGGCTAGTGCGTTTTGTTATTCTGTGAATTCAGTTTCTTGTGCATTCCCTATCTTCTGTGTGGTGTCTGCCTTCAAATCTTAGTTTGTGTATCTTCGCCCCCTCCCTCCCCCCCCCCCCCCCCCCCCCCACCCACCCACCTCCCTCTTTCTGTCTCTCTTCTTTTTTGTTGCTTTTGATGATCATAAAAGAAGCAAGATACTTCATGCACACACACACACACACACACACACACACACACACACACACACACACACACACAGATGCGCGCGCGCACACATATGCATATGTATATGTATATGTATGTATATGCACTCACACATACAGACACACACACATATATGTAAATATATGCATGCACAGGCACTCATACACACACACACACACACACACACACACACACACACACACACACACACACACACACACACACACACACACACACACACACACACACACACACACACACACACACACACATGTACACACACACTCACACACACACACACACACACACACACACACACACACACATGTACATATATATGTATGCACACACACACGCACACGCACACACACACACACACACACACACACACTCACACACACTGTGTTCGTTGCTACTGTAAGTGTTCTCTCTGCTTCAGCGTTATAGATGTTCATTTGTCTGCAAGTCTCGGTCACATCTGTAGTGGGCCAGCGTCAAGGCACACCCCATAGTTTACACATTTCCTGGTCACCATTGTCTCCCTGGCCAGGATCCTTAACCTGCGCACTAAACCTGGCCCAACCTACCAACAGTTCATTCAGAACAAG
>JADBJO010000139.1:1162500-1165000 GCA_016801955.1 Conus betulinus | reverse complement strand
GGAGAGTGTGAGAGAGCTTGGCATTGCAGTTGTGTGGCATTTCAAAAGAGTAGACCAAAAACTAACAACAAAAACTTCTGCTTGCCATGTTTGTATATGAATATTTAATTGCCGTCTCGCAAATGCAGACTACATGCGAATAGAAAGAATTGTATGTACAGAAAAGAATGCAGGTAAACAACCAGAATACCGGACTAACTCACATGTGCACACACATACACAGGCGTGCGTGCACACACGCACACACACACACACGCACGCACGCATGCTAACACACACACACACTTATGTAAACGCATGCATGCATCACACACATTTGAATGTGTATACAGCATACACTTATGTGGATGCGTGTAATCATACAAATGTACATGCAGACAAACACCTACACATTTACGTATATACACAGATAAATTTTCCTACTTTAAAAAGTTTTAAAATGTACTTACCTGTTCAAACAAATATCCTATTCCTACTTTGTGTGAACCCCCACAATAAGGACCACACACACACACACACACACACACACACACACACACACACACACACACACACACACACACACACTCCCCTCCCCTATATTTCTTTTAGAGTAAATAAATATAAAGAAGGAAGCTATGTCCTTGTCCCCGACAGATTTTTTTCCCCCATAATCCCCTAGAATGACCGCCCTTAGACAGCCAGCTTCCTGTGTCTGAGTTTAAAAAGCAGGTTCCGACCCTTTCACCAACATGGGGTAAGCGAGAGGGAGTCTTATAGACTGGTACGTATACGGTAAAACTCGTCTCAGCAAGAAAAGTCTTCTTCGTATATACCTGTCCAAGCACACGCCAGAATAACAACCAAGAGGAAGATCCAGAATTAGATTTTTTGGTTGGATTACTCTGGACCATCATTTCAGTCTCGAAGAGCTAAATGCCTCTCTCCAAAATGAGGATGTCTTCTGTGAAAGGAACGAGTGCCAAGAATAATGAAAGGTTTCTGTACAATAGGCGCCAAGGTCAAACAAACTCTTTCCCCACAAACCGACAAACCGAAGGAAAGAGAGTTACAAACAGGTTGGGAGTGGGGGACGAGGGGGGGGGGGGGGGGGGGGGGGGGGGTTTAGCGAGAGAGGGAGGAGCCGTTGGTAAGTGTGGCCGCCTAAAGCAATATCATGCTGATTCGTCTTCGTAAACTTGAACAGTCTGCCAAAGGCAGTTTAGGATTTCCACACAACTGTCTGAGCAGTATTAGAGACAGCACTATTCTACCAGAGCGCTACACTCTGGCAGAGAGATGAGCCTGGATTTCATGAGCATGTATACACACCAGGGAGGTAATGGATTTTGAGCAAATGAGTAAGCCTGCCACATATCCTTACAGATCCAGGTGCTTATAGTCTAGGGGGCGAAACATCGCCGTTCCTCGGGTTTCTCAGTAGAGTAGTTCCGAGGACATGACTCAGTCTGGTCCGGATGAACCTTCAAGACGTGGACCAAGTGGCAGACCTATTTCCCTGTCATCATCTGGGGCAGGAGAGAGTCGACAAAGATATCCAAAGTCAGTTCGGAAGGCCGCTACTTGGGGTAGTCGCTTGTGTCCTGAAAGAGAGGGCAGGGGGACAGTGTAACAATGCCACCAGGTTCTAGGGAATGAGACGTGGATCCCTTGAGATAGCAAATTCACTGACTCGACAAAGGTCAGGAGGAAACATATTTTCAAGCTCTCAGTAAAACTGTCCTGAAGAAGCGCAAATTCATCAGAGTTATATATAGGTAATCTAGTACGAGAGAACGACTCCACTCAGGACAACCCCAAGGTTGTACCTTGCCTTGAGAAAAATGCACTGTCAGTTCATTCAAAAAGGGATCATGACACCCATCAAGACATTTTCCCATCAGCTGGGTTGTCCTGGCAACTGCAGGCCTAAAGCACTTGAAAGTGCAAGGTTACTGGCATTCAGAAATGTGCAAGGTCTCAGACAAATGAGCTAAGTCTTCAATCTCGGCATCCTCTGTATGAAGACCACCCACAGTCTCTACACCAGTGTTTAAACAGCTCACAGCCGTTATCGCTATATCTTCAAGAGGTAGTTCTCTTTGCTAACAGTCTATCTACTCCCCGTGACCACTGAGGGCTACTCTATGCTGGTCCTCCCAAGGCCCTTGGCCAGTCACGATTCTTACCATGCTTCTGCTACTGCAAGTGCCTTAGTCTCCATAAAAGACTGGCATGAAGAGAGAGAGAGAGAGAGAGAGAGAGAGAGAGAGAGAGAGAGAGAGAGAGAGAGAGAGAGAGCTCAGACCCTGATGCCACCTACGAGACCAAGAGATCCGATATGAGTCGGTGGTGCTTGCGAATTTCGATCAGAAGGCTGATCAGCAGATTCATCCTAGACTGAGAACTGGCCACTGCCGACTGTTGAGCCACCTCAGCCGAATAAAAATTGCCAACACAGGTGAATGTCCGTGCGGCACTGGATCTCAGACCCCAGAACACATCCTCCAACACTGTCCAG
>JADBJO010000139.1:1152500-1155000 GCA_016801955.1 Conus betulinus | reverse complement strand
TTAAAAGTCATTATCTGAAATGAAAAAAAAAGTATTATGCTCTCTCTCTCTCTCTCTCTCTCCCCCCCCCCCCCCCCCCCCCCCCCCCCCCCCCCATTCCACACATACACTGTCCTGCCTGCAGAAATACCCGTGTGCATGCAAACTCACACACCTGCGAACGCGCGCAACACACACACACACCACACACACACACACACACACACACACACACACACACGCACACACATACACACACACACACACACACACACACACACACACACACACACACTGTGTGCACACACGTACGCACGCTCTCAAATACGCTCGCATACGCGCGCGCACACGCAAGCACGCGCGCACGCACACACACACACACACACACACACACACACACACACACACACACACACACACACACACCAGAAATTTCTACTAGACGGAATGTACCATTGTGTTTTCTTGAAAAATTGAACGTCACGAAACAAAACATTGACATGAACCCCACCAACGGCGGGGTGCCGACTACTTTCAGTGTCTCCGAAAAGAGTCCAGGAAACATGTTTTCAGGCGGACAGTTTCTGGACAGTAAATTGAATCCGCCGATGTGTAACGTATCCTACCTTACTCACGGCTAAATCCACAAATGGCTTAAATTGCGACCATCAGTTGTGAGAGTTGAAAATCCTACCAACGACAATGTCGCCGGCCACGACCATGACGGTGTTGTTGAAGCAAATTTTCAAAGGTACTTGAAAGAAGTCCGCCACATGACTTGGACAAACAAATCACAAGACAAAGCACGACGCGTTTCGACCTCTTATGTCTTTTTCAGGCAAGAAAACACTCCGGACAACGAAAATAAAGAACGAGCAATCAAATCATTTCTCTTGTCAAATTCGCCGCAAACGTAGGCGTTCAATCAATCTTGTCCCGGTTTGTTATTGTTTTTGTTTTTGTTTTTCTAGCTTCACAGAAAGAAGAGTGAGCATCTGGATAACATAAGCCTTTTACAGACAAAGAGAAGGATAACTGCGCACATTTCCACCACAGTAGGATACAGTTTTGAACGGCAGCATGCCTTGCATCGTGTGCTTGCTTGTAAACATTCACTACCACCCCACACCCCCAACCCCCCATTTTAATTAGAGTTCGTGAGTTCACTTGTTTTGAATCGTATTCTCAGTAAACTCGTGAGGAGGAGAAGAGCCTCCTCCTATATGGGTGGATGCGCTGGGCCTGTGTTAACTGTAGGACATGTATCAACTCAACTTTGACGCAGAGCAGGGTGTGGTGGTGTGGGTAAATGAGCTTTCAGCGATGGCTGAAGTTGAGCATTCCCCTCCATTTGTTTGTTTGCTTGTTCTCCTCGTGTTCTTTCCCGCAGCTGCAACGTCGCTAGATGAACAGTTATTTTGATAGGAAAATCTTGTAATTTGTTTGATTGGAAAGTTTTGTTAATTTGGTCCCTAATAGGCGGTGGGTTTACTTTAATTTCCTTTTGAAATGTGTTTGAATGTCCGCCTGCCGTCCCCTCAGTGTGAAAATGGTTATTTCTATGTTCAACGGAAAACGCCATGTGCCATCATCTATTTTAGAAGAGAAAATTGAAAACAGTCCCAAAAGTTTTCCATGCTTGAAGTTATTACTAGTCTACATGTCGCCGGATGAACGTGATGGCTTCACCTGGAGGCGGGGTGTGAGAATGGGGGTGGGGGTAGGGTGGGGGATGGGGGGTGAAACTAATCAACCAATCAGTGTTGTCAGTCGGAGCCTTAACTACTGAATCCGAACAGCCACCAATGAACACCAGCGAACAAACGAAGTGACTCAGCAGCTGTGCAGTATCTCCTGTGGTAGGTTGCCTCATGTCGGCATGACACTGACTGCTCCCATGGACTGTTGTGCTCGGGGCTGCCGTGCTTAGTGTGGCTGTGTATGTAAGAGCCAGAATGAGCGGCGTGGAAGTAAATGCCATTGAGACGGTAAAGAAGATGGGGGAAAACAAACAAAAACAACACACACACACACACACACACACACACACACACACACACACACACACACAACCCGCAAGCCCATCGTATGATGTTCCAGTTTCCATAGAAACCGACACATAAAAAGTGGTTCGCCATTTCTCTCTTATGTAGAGGAGGAGTACGAAGTATAGAATATGCAGGTACAAATCACCTACTGTCTATTTTACCGACACGCAGTCTGGTGATTCTACACTTTACGCTGTAGAACTCTGGAGAGCTGGGTATCTTTGGTGAAAGAACAGGCAATTAGAGAGACATCTTATCAATTCATCTTTGCGTTGACCTTCGAACATGTGACACACCACTTTTCTCACGAAGGGAATGAGTGTGCGAGAGTAGTTGGGGTAAGGGGGTGGAGGGTTGGGGGGAGGGAGGTGACGAGGCGGGGTGATGAGTACGAGTCTTTCGAGTTACAGCCAGTGAAAATAGCCTACATTAGCACTTGATCGCTATCTGTTTCTCGTGTCCTGGGTAGTCGG
>JADBJO010000139.1:1145000-1147500 GCA_016801955.1 Conus betulinus | reverse complement strand
AAGGACAACGAACATCTTAAAAACAGTTCGGTCATCATAACAACGATACTGTCAAAAGCCTTGCTGAGAAGGAAAGCCAGCACTTTCAAAACCAATAACCCACGGTCCAAGGGCTCGCTAAAGAAAATAAGCAGGAAGAAGGAAAAAAAAAGAACAAACAAAAGCGGAACTTTTCCTACTATACAAACAGAAACTGCGAGTGCAAAGAAGAAACAAAAATTCCGCCCAATGTGGGGCTCGAACCCACGACCCTGGGATTAAGAGTCCCATGCTCTACCGACTGAGCTAACCGGGCTGTTATAAACATGTGACTTGCAGGCCAGAAATATATACTGTAAAAATCATTGCCATGATTATGTTTTCCTATTCTATTATAATAATATTGCAGGATAGAGAGCACACAGTTGATCCTCTGATATTCTCGTCGATTTAATACGTGGCTGTTCTATACCTTTCCGTTTTTGCACAGACATAACGCATTTGTCGTCCCGTTTTAACGTTTTTAATAACAAATCCAAAACCAATTCCAGATTTTTGGAAACCAAGTGCGCGAAAAAACGAAAGCAGTGAGCAGTTTGTGGTACACAACATAACACGACAGTTTGTGACAAACTGTGTTGGACCGCTTTCTTTGACAAAGCCTACAAAGGTTTATTGGAGCAGCCCCCATATATCTATGTCTCAGTGACTGGCACCCCCAACCAACGGAGAGAAAAGTTTGCCACGGCTTCGTCAGAAATTGCTAGCATTCTGTAAGATTGTAAGCTGAGCTGCTTTCCGTTTTTTTTTTTTTTTTTTTTTTGTTTGTTTGTTTTTTTTTTTTAAAGCATTCGTTGCATTTAACTTGTGAATCAGTTCTTCAAGAACAAAAAGTCTACCACCCACCGCGGGGTTGACGGTTCTGCCGTTAAGGAAGTACACGCTGTCAGTGAAGAGATTAAAAAAAAAAAAAGTTTTATTAAACTTGAACCGAGCTGGCCTTAGTTAAATCCTGAACAAGGCTGGTGGTGTCAAAGTGATGTGAGCTGGCCTTAAAAAGTCTGGTGTCAAAGTGAGGTAAATGCAGGCGGAAACTGAAACAATTTGAAGAAGAAAAAAAAAAAAAAGAATTATCCGCAGGTCGCAAACAACAGGGATAAATATATTACAAGACAAAACACGTTTCAACAATTACAAAGGCTGTCGGTCGGCCTCACCAAGTCATTTAAGGAACTGGTTAACCCTCACGGAAGGACTAACACCACTGCTCGCTCTCCCTTCCCTCCCCCCCCCCCCCCCCCCCCCCCCTCCCCCCCCCCCCCCCCCCCAAAAAATGTCATTCACTTCCATTTCCAAATCTGTATGTGGTCCAAGAAGCAAAAAGGCTGATCTAGTAGAGCAGCCTCAAAGCAAACATCACATTCAAGTTTTTGCCCTTGGACACATGGCAGTCTCTTTGGATGGCTTGAGCAGGCAAATGACTCGTACTGTTCCATTATTGTAGGTCTTTTCAAGTTCTTTAAATGCAAGACCAGTGCCACCAATTACACAGTACTGACAGTTTTGCGCGGAAACATTAACTTCCTCCAGAACATGAGTTAGGCTAGTTATAGACAATAGCAGCAGTATTCACTATGTGCATACAAAAAAAAAACAAACTTTTTTTCCAGGGAAACATGAGGGTTCTTACTGAATAGTAAAGTTGGGGAAGAATCACTTTTCACCTAACCAGGAGTCTAGAAGACCGTTGGGGTGCTACAGAAGACTTTGCAACCAGCTTCCTTCACTCTCCCTGTTCTCTGACTCTCTCAGGCAGTGCTGAATGTGAAGCCAGTCCATACACTAATGTTGTCCTCCCATTTCTTTATCTGTCTTCCTCTCCCTCTGCCTCCTTACACTGTTCCTTGTCCTCTTAATCTTGATACATGACCATACTGTCTCCTTTTCCTTATTTTCACCGTAGACTACTGGTCTTTGTATGGTCCAGTGGCTTGCCTTACTCTGGCAGGACCTCCAAGTTGATGACATGGTCTTTGTATGAGATGCCAAGGATCTTGCAGAAGCATCTCATTTCTAATGCCTGAATCCTTTTCTCAGCTGTTAGAGTCCACATCACGCAGGCATTGAGAAATATTGCAATGACAAGAGCGCACATCAGTCTTATCTTGGAACTAATTGTGATGTTTCTGTCATTCCAGATGGGTCTTAGTCTGGCAAGTGCTGCTGTTGCACAACTCTGGAGAGCACTTCAGGTTTAGATCCCTCATCTGAAACAATTGCCATGAGATATTTGACGTTCTGAACTGTCTAGTTTTTCTCCCTTGATAGTGATGTTAGCGCGCTGATGATGTTGTGTTGCTGGTCTTAAGTTTTGTCTTTTTTGGGGGCTGATTTCCATGCCGAATGCAGCAGAGCAATGAAGAAAGTCATAATGAATACTTGTGACATGTTTAATGAGATAAAAAGTTGTTATTGTTTATTGTGATGGTGGGTTGGAAGTTGGCTTGTACTAGGTGGTGAA
>JADBJO010000139.1:1002500-1142500 GCA_016801955.1 Conus betulinus | reverse complement strand
GTGTTCAGTCGTTTTCTGTCACCAATTAGTTGTGAAGAGTTGTCTTTCCTTTTCTGTCAAGCTGCTTCACAACAAACTAGCGTTCAACGCTTAAAATCACTGGTTAAATCTGGTAGTCGTTTCGGTCAGCGCTTTCTTTGTGTTTTGTTCTTCTTTGGGTTTGTCTGCCCAATTCACTGGGTCTTTCTCAGCATTTTTTTTTTTTTTCTCGTTCTGTCATATGTCTGTCAGTGGCATCCTCTTTTGGGTCGTATTCATCGTTTGGCTTTAGGAAGGTAAATGAAACCGAGTTGTAACCTTTCACATTTTCCGTTTAACCATCTGTGAGATCAACAGACAATGAAAGAGATTTCCAGATTTCCTTTTATCTCAGTTAATAAAAAAGAAATTGAAAAAGGGGGAAATAGATACATGTAGTGATATATATGCGTATCGGCGGCAGTGGCGGCATTCTTCTGTTTTTGGGAGACGATCGTGTAGCATCCGCATGTTGGGTTTATTTGCATTTTCACAAGTGGCTGTACAGTCTGACGCACAAGTGGCAGTCTCTACTGCATTTCCTGCATGTGAGCAATAATGGCTCCTCAGGCTGTCGTCTTTATTATATGCATATAATCTTTGAATATAAACAGAAAATGGGTGTGAATAGTGGGCATATTGGCATACATAGAATGGATATACAAGAAGGGATGTAGAAATAGGTGTCATACACAGAGATAAGACTATGTCAAAATAAACTGAATAGGATCATACCTTTAAAATTTCATAACTGGTGTTGATGGGGAAAAAATCCCAGCCATATAAGATTAAAAACAAACAGATCTGTTAAGTGAATTGACAGTTCACAGAGAGAAAAGAATCAAAAGGTACAGAGACTGATGTACGTGTGTGTGTGTGTGTGTGTGTGTGTGTGTGTGTGTGTGTGTGTGTGTGTGTGTGTGTGTGTGTGTGTGTGTGTGTGTGTGTGTGTGTGTGTGTGTGCATGGTCAAAATAAGTTTTTCCATGTTCTTATCACAACATACACGTAAATATCTGAGGAAAAGGAAACAGATAAACAGTATACAAAAGAAATTATTTCTTTTCAAGTGATATATGTGTGTAAAAACCGGGTGGATGTATTTAGCTGTTTAAAGCTACTTTCAACATTCTGTTGATGCGAATGTATGAAACGAAAGTTAATGAGGTGTTTTGGTTTTCTTACAGGCATATTCTTCCTCGTCAAACCACAGTGTGAATGTTCAGGGGACAGTGACTGCTGTCAGTGAGATTCTCAGGTAACTCAGAAACTGAAAACTGACTTGGCGAGTTGTTTTTATAATCTACATATCTGCGTATACACACACATAGACTGGTAGAGAGAGAAAAGCAGACATGCTTTGTGAATAAGGATCAGGATTACATATACTTGTTTCTGTAGCTGTTTACATCTAATCATAATTTAAATGCATGCATCGATGAAATGATGCCATTTCAGGTCATTTTATATGGAACACATGGCACAGATATGCTTTGACCTTTTTTATTGATTTGCAACTTAATGCCATGTTCGTTATGATTGACTCGCCTGTCTCCTTTCATGACTTCATGTTTTTGTTACAGGTTATATGTATAACGCATAGTGTGTGTGTGTGTGTGTGTGTGTGTGTGTGTGTGTGTGTGTGTGTGTGTTCGAGAATTCTGGGTATATTGATGAGATAATGAATAGAATTTGAAGATGTTCAGCTTATTAGCATGCTGCATATGAATTGTGAATGTTAAGAATACTGTGATGTATCATCATCACTTGAAAGAAAGGAGCAGGCTCTGTGTCTTGTTTATATAAAACATCTTGTCTGGACCAAAAAAATTTTTGTCGGATGTTGTACAGATGGCTTTATAGGTTATTTGGAATTCAGTGTGTTGTAATCATTCCATTTGTAACTGAAATTGTAGAGTAACACATTTTTCTTCCTGTTGACAGAATCAACAAAGACTGTGTCATTGAGCTTCGAGACAGAATCAACATCAAGGTAACTGTGTGTAAGAAATTGTCATTAAAAGCTTCAAGCAGGTAGGAAATCTGTTTGAATCGTCATCAAGGTAACTCAAATGTTTCAGATTGTAAGAAATTGTTTTCAAATGAATAAAAAGATGTTTAAAGGAAGCATATGTGATGTGAAAAAGTATCTGAAAATAAAGCCATCAATGATCGAGAGTGGTTTTTTTTTTGTTTCCATAATGAATCTTCTCAGACTCAGATCTGGGGCTTTTTTCAGTGAAAAAAAAAAAAAAAAGAAAAGAACAAAGAAAAAGGGTGGGGTGAGGGGCATGGGCTTTCAATAATATGACCCAAAAAAAAATTGAATAAATAAGAGATTTGATGTTGAATAATATTCTGAAAGGTGAAAAAAAAATTTTTTTTTCAGCAACCACAGTTCCACAAGTGGCATGAGCAGCTGGTGATTGGAGTTTGTTTTACTTTCACTAATCTGCGTCCTACCACGCTGTCTGAGGTACTTGGGTTGTGTGTGTTAGGGTGTGTGTGTGTGTGTGTGTGTGTGCGTGTGTCATGTTTTCAGTTCTCCGTTTAAGTGTGCCCATTTTTCTTGGACACCAGCTATGGCCAGATATTTCACTTAGGATTGAATACATTTTCAGGATGTTTGAATTCCAGTCTAGTGAATTAGACTTTAGAATCTTCATCTTTTTGGAGGAAATCCTCATTTTCTTGTTCATATGGCAGATGTGTTATATGTTGGAGATCAAATCATTTTTGCTGGCAGAATTCCAAGACAGACAGATGGTCTTTTGCTCATTTTCAGTAATCTTTAGCTTGTGAGTGAGTTTTGACGTTCAAAATGTTGAAAAACATTCATTAGAAATACATTTTCCTTTTCTTTTCTTTTTTTTCCCCCCTCTTGATTCCTATGTCTGAACGGCCTATCCATTGAACAAAAACAAATTCAGTTTCCACTCTTTGTCTGCGGCATTTAAAACATGAAAAACTGAACTCATTAAATGATGTAATATTGATTTACTTCTTCTCGTTAAAAATAGGAATTATTGAAAAGGTAGACCATAGAGCTTACCTGCACACATTGCAGTGTGAGTTGTAATAGTGGAGAGGGGGATATGGTGTTAGACCATGCTTCTATGTAGTTATCAGGGTACATGTTGTATGACTCGACTTCAGCTCTGTTGGCTAAAAGAAAGGGACGAGTTTGTGGTGCATATTTCATTCAGTCTTACAGGCCACCACAGAGGGTGTTCATACCATGGAGAGGCAGCGAACTGTTCCCTGAGGCTGCGGATACCTCGCATCTTTCACACCTGGATCTCCAGGTAGATGTTAATTTATTTGCCTGTTTATCATTTGTCCATGATTTACATGTTTTGTGTTTTGTCACTATAGGTAAATTAAGTGATAAGAGCTTTATGCTGTTTTCAAGCATAGGCAGCGTACATTTTTCCAGCGACCAAATAATTTCCTTTTCAATTTGTATTTATTTTCTGCAATGGTTCGAAATGGCAATCCTTATGTTATTCTTAACATTATATGATTTTTCAACCCTGGAATATAGATTCAAATCAACATTGAACAAGTCAAAATAAGCCAAGTATATGAATAACTTAAAACAGCTGTTGTAGATTCCCATCTTTCTAAACTTTCGAAGTCGATCAAGTACAAAATGTGAACCTATAACCTTGGGGTTGGTTGGAGTAGGATGTAAGGGTACCTTGTAGTCAAACAGTAATGTTTGTGTGTTTCTAGGAGTGATTGATGTTTGAAAGAGCATGTCCACTTTTAATGTTGGCATGTGTTTCAGGAGTGGTTGACGTGTGTGCGATGTGAAGGCAAGTGCTGTCAAACTGGTAGTATTGGTGTATGTTCTCAGGAGGGGATGATGCATGACAGGAAACCACATACTCTCAAACAGTAATATTGGTGTCTGTTTTGAGAAGTGGTGGCATATGATCTGAGGTCATCTATCCTCAATCAGTAATGTTGGTGTGTTTGACAGGAGTGGCTGGCATGTCAGGGTGTACACCTCCCTGAGCGGAGAACAGTGTGGCACAATGCCGGGAAGAAGACGATGATGTTAATCACTGCTCTGGTGTCCAGTTTTATCAGGTGGGATGTTCAGAACAGGAAATCCGATTCACTCCTTGTTTCAAATCCCATCTTAGACCAAGATATATTTATATCAATTTCCAGAAGTTTTGGGAACCTTACCTCCAGCAAGAATTTTCAGGGGTATGCATGAGTGTGCTTGAAATCAATTCAGACGTATGTAGCAATGACTTATATGACCAAGGTAAGATGAGTCAGCACAGATGTTCAGATCAATTTCGGAGATTCAGCAATTGCAGGTGAGTGACCTGTTATCTGTGGTCAGTTATAAACATCAGTACACACAAGCATATCAAACTGCATCCGCTACATTTCTATATAGAATTTAGTGCAAGTTGGACTCTGGTTGGGTTGGTTTTTGTTTTTTTGTTTTTTTTAGCAACTCTGTGTTCTATGAGTTCGTCTGGTGATCTAGAAATTTAGTTGGTACATGTTATGTAAAACTTTTTAAAAAAATTCAGAAGTTGAAGGAAAGTATTGTATATTCAAAGGGTTTTAATTAGAGGTTAAATGGTGGAAGGGAATAGTCATTGTTCAAAGGGTGATAATTGGAAGGTTTCACTCACTGCGGTATCTTTTATACTGATGGCCATAATGTGTGTTTGTATTTGAAAACAAAGTGTTCCAGAATTCACGCTTTAGAGAGACTTTACATTTCATCCAAGGAACATGAAACGGACATCCACATCAGGCAGCAATTGCGATGTTTCCAAATTTGTAAGCTTGCCTGGTACAGGTGTATATCTTGCCTTGACAGACTTCCCAACATACAGTAGAGACGTCCAAAGCACAGTGAAGGGTGGATTTCCTATTCAGACCAAACAAGTTCTGGATGACACTGTAAAGTAGTGGACCGGTCAAAAGTACCTTTAGCTGTGTTATATGACTAAGGTTTGCAAAGGTCTCTGATTTCACAAATGTTTATCATGACACCATTATGACCTACTGTCTAGGGACAATTAATACAAACTGGTCAGAATATATTTTGTCTCTTCTTCAGGGTGTGGTCACAGACGTCAGGCATTCTGAGTTCAACATTTTTGAGCTGGACAACAAAACTAGGTAATGTGTGTGTGTGTGCATGCATGCATTCTTGCATGTTATACATGATTACATGTACACATTCATGGATGAAGGATTGTGTGGTTCTGGTCTATATGTACATATTCATGAATGAATTAGTGTATGGCTTTGGGCGAGATTTTTGTTGTATGTCCATGCAGAATTCTAGCTATGGACAAACTGTTGATGTGTCTCTATCTGACGCAAAGAGCACAGACACAATCAGCCGTGTCTCCCTGATGAGTCCGATTCAGCGGACGAAAGGACTCGGAGCAGGCGATACATATAGATCTGTCTTCGAGAGAGATTGCGATAGTGTCCTCATGCAGCTAGTGAAAGGGTTTTCATATTTATGATATACATTTTCCCATTTACTTCATCTTAATTTTCCCTCTCAATTTCAAATCTTTGCCAAATCATTACTGTAATGATGGAAGAATTGTTAACCTGCACTTGTTTTCCCCCACTACTTAATTGTTCAGCATTAAAACTGTTGATTTGTATCTGCAGAGCTGTTAACACAGTTTGTCTCAGATTTGATTTTACACAGTTTTCATGTCATTTCGTTTAATTTCTAGGCTTGAAACCTGAATGATCAAGTTCATGTAATGCAGGAGGATGACTTACGTGAAGTGTCTCGCATACTCATAGCAAGTGGTGACTGCATGTGGTGACTGTGCCATTTACCATTTCACCAGTGGTGACTTTCAGTATGAAATCTGAATAATATAACTATTATATGTATGGGGAGGGGGAAGTACTGTTAAACCTTTAGAGCTCTTCATGATTTGAATAGTATATGAAGAAATAAGAGTAACTTAATTCAGACTGCTACATATTATTTTGAGTAATTTATAACTATGTGTACATCACGATGTATTTATTATGTTGTTTGTGATCTAAGTTAAACTAATATTTCTTTCTCTCTCTCTCTCTCTGTGATATTTAGTTATTTTGTTGTTGTTGCAAACTCTCAGTTTGAATACTTAGAAAAAATTGAAGTAAGTGAAGTAGATAAAACTGCTTTCTGTTCATATTGATCTCAAATAATCAGGCTGTCAACAGACAATTTCTGTTTTCTGCAGGTTGTTTCTGTGCTATTTACCACAACTGAAACATCCCAAGCGCCTGAGTGTTGGCGACACTGTCACCCTGCACAATGTCCATCAGTCTGTCTGTCTGAAGGTGAGTATTATAGGCACAGCTCACAACCCTCTGAATTGTGTTTCTTTTTGTTGGGTATGCCAGGAACAATACAGATGAAGTGGAGTACAGATTTTCTTTCGAGTTGAAACAGGAGTCAAAAATCAAAACTTCCTTCCACTACTGGCTTCCCAGAGAGTCAGCAGATACGCAGGTGAACCTGAACATAATAAACATGGGTAGAACTGTCACTGACTGGCTACTGACCTACACCGTACATGTCATAGCTGTCAGCCAGCACTGTATGTAGTGAGTTGTTTAGTTTTTATATAATGTTCTCCACAAAAATAAGAAAGAGATGACTTATAGTGATTCTGGTCACTGAATGTTGTCTATGACTCATCTGTCAACTGTTTTCAGTGACTTGACTTAGTTTACCTTTCCTGAACTTCAGGGTATATTCATATGTGACTATATCAACAGTGCATTCGGCTGGGTTCTATGTTTATTAACATGAACTGAATCCATTGCATAGTGTCACATGTTTGATTCTGAATACGTAACATAACTGTAAACACTGAGGTCTGTGTTGTGGCCAGAAGAGAAAACTAGTCACAGATTTTTAAAAGGAAAGTTGCTTTCTTCCATGTGGGGGTTTGAAAATAGTGTGAGATTCTTTCAGAAGAGGTATTTGCTAATTTTTTTTTTTTTTTTTTTTTTAAGGGAGAAAAACATTTGAGCAAAATTCTTTCAGAATAACACATTTAACAACATTTCAAGCTGATGACTGCGCAGTGAGCTGACGCAGAGTGCTTCTGCATTTAAGAGCAGTAGGAGGTCAGGGGAGCAAGGGGAAATATGGCATGAACTATTCTTACAGTGTTTAGAAGAGAGGCTAAATCATCAGTTTAAAATATAAGGAGATGAGGAAACAACATGCAGGCTGGTACGTCCATCTTGTTCATTTTTTTTTTTTTTTTTTAACTGTTTGTAGGAAATTTGTGTGGGAAAAAATCATTTTTGGATCACTTCAAAGTAATATCAAAGGGAGAAGTTAGAATAATAAAAGAGTTAAAACTACAAAAAAATAGCTGACAAGCTGTATGTAGCAGGAACAAGAATGCAAACGTAAGCTTGACACTGTACTGTAAATTTTGTAAGTTTGCCCATTTTTCTGCTACCTAGGGTTATATTTATGCGGTTGGGTGTTCATGTGTCCAGTCAGATTTTTTTCTTTATTATTGTTTCTGATTTAAAGTGGGTTGCAATGTAAAAGTGGTAACAAAGTTTTGCACACACAAAAAAAAAGAGACGAAGTTATGATGACATCAGATCAGACAGTTTGTAAGCCTAGTAGTTTAGCCTGGCATGAAGTGACTGACAAGGCGTCTTTTACATGACGTGTCCTTTTCCTGTCGACAGACCCAGAAGACACAGCTGTTCTGCTGCATCAGGTCTACCCTTCGCGTGGCCCATCAGGAGAAGGTAAACAGCACATCTCTCACCTTGCCTTGTTCCTTTAGATATATCCGTCTTTTGTATGGCCTGTAAAGGGAGATAAATGACTAGTCTTTCACACTACCTTATTCTTTAGTATGACTGCCTTTTGTGTGGCCTGTCAGGAGAGAGAAATGACAGTCTTTCATGCTATCTTATGGTTTTCCATGTCCACCTTCGTTTGACTTCCAGAAGGTAAATGGCTACTTCTCATTCACCCAACCCTTCTTTGTATTCATCGTCTGTGTGTGGCCAGGCAGGAAAATTTCTGTGACGTTGTCTGTCGTCTTATTCTGCTGTTTAGTATCTCCATCTTTCATTTGGACTGTTAGGAGAAGGTAAATGAGTTGTTAATTATTAACCTTCTTGGTGCGGGGCTTTTAGGAGAAGATAATGACTCGTACTTTCATCCTATGCTGTCATTCAGGATATTCCTCTTTTTGTGGCCCTTTAGGAAAAGATGCATGACTCTTCTTTCACCTTTCCATGGTGCAGCCAATTAGGAGAATTTCATTGACAGGTATCTTTATCCTGTCCTCTCTAATAATAAATCCACGTTCCATATGGCCTGCCAGGAGAAGGGTCACAAATCTTTTCTTTCACCTCACCCAGTTCATGGCGTTATCCTATTGGGGGGGGGGATGGATTAACTTAAGAGAATGGAAATAACGCTTGCTTTTCACCTTGCAGAGTGCATTTTCCATGTGATCTCAGAAAAAGGAAAATGACAGCTTTCACTTGGACTGTTAGGAGAAGGTAAATGAGGTGGGGATGGGGGGGATCCATTCACTTTACAGAATGGAAATAACACTTGCTTTTCACCTTGCAGAGTGCATTTTCCATGTGATCTTCTCAGAAAAAGGGAAATGACAGCCTTGTAGAAACTGCATTGCTATTGGATGCTCAAGGCGTTGCTATGAATGTATTGTAACAAAACTGTGAGAGTTTCACTGAATTGCTGCACATTCATTGATTCGCTACATATTCAATGTAACGGTGCTGTCTGAGGCTTACTGATTTAATGTATTAGTTGTAACAAACTAATTTTAAACATTGCTGTATAAGGCTCATTCAGTTACAACTGAACTGATTATTAAATTGATGATTGCCATTGCCAGGCAAATGTGATGGCCATCTCCCTCTGAAGTTGTGACAAACATACTTGCATGTTGCAGCAGCCAGGAGAGGAATGTTCAGATACTGACAGCCATGCTACACCAGATCCTCCTCCTGTGATGTTACTGCAACAGTCAGCTGTCAGGTCATGTGACATACTGCCGCTGCTGCAGCTGTACCAGGACGTTTGCCGAGTGATCGGGATCCAGCATGGTCACGGTTCAGGTCAGATGCACAGGAAACGGTTTCAGTGATCATGAAAGAAGTCCTTTCCTCACCATTTGTCAGACTATTTTGAACTGGGCAACTGAAAAGTTTTGAAAGTTCTTTAATAAAACACTTTCAAAGATTTATAGTTCCTTTTATATTCCTGTATAACTTCCATCCGCAGCAGAGAGCAGACTGTTCTTTACTTTTGTATTCCGGTTTGAAAAATTAAGAAAGGTCAGGAAAGTGTTTTTTTTCCCCCCCGCTTTCTTTGCTGAACACTCTGAAATGGTATCCAGTTTATTCCCTGGTAAACCATGATTTGTTGCTGTCTTCAGAATGATGTTTTCATGGGAGCAGCCCTGGATGGTTGACTTAAAAGTTGTCTTTCCTTACCTCCATTGGATCAGCAGCTGGCTGGATAAATGATTTGCATTATCCTGTTTGCGGGAAAAGCAACCCTGCCTGCTGTACACTAGTGTTCGTTGATGTAGCAGTCATCTGTAAACAACCTTTTTGTTGTTCTTTGCGTTGCTTTCTCATCTCTTATACACACATGCATATGCATACACACATGCACATGCACTTGCCCACTGCATACACAGCAGCACACACAAATGGGCCCCTGCCTATACACCCATGCACACACATATACACACACACACATGAACACTCACCACACATACACAATGATAACGATGGCACAGCTAATGTTAGGTAGGTTACTTAAGGTCTGACCAGCGCGTTGGGCTAATGCATAGATCAGACATCCGCTAAGTCGTAGCCACAAGATCTTACCAAATTCTTTCATCTCAGTCATTAATTCATTTATCCATCAGTCTTAAATCATGCGCAGTGTGGTCTCAAAACTTCGTAGGTGTGGTGTACTGTATATGGACTAGACCGCACACAGTAATATCTCCTTGCTGAAACTGAAACTCCAGTGCCACTTCAATAGCGCTGCGCAAGTCTGGGCCACAGCCTTTCCCCGCCCCGTCAGTCTGGACAACAGCAATCAACAGGGAGCAGTCAATGTCCGGTCGTCAGGAGGCATCCACCAGAAAAGACACACACTGCAAAGCTGCCAGGTTACTTCAGAGATGTTCAGTGGTGCCTGTTCTGATTCAGCATACCCAGACACTACCTACTAAGCCGCCTTCTGACAACAATAATTGCATAGTTGAAGAGTCAGCATGAGCAAGCTCTCTTGCTGGAGGAAGCCCTCAAGTCCATCCAGGGACAGTTTGGATGAATTTGTTGATAAAGGTGACCAAGACGGAGCCAGACCAAGAACATGGAAGTGAAGAGGCAATCAAAATGGAGGCCACCATGAGACCAGGGCATGAAGGGCCTCAGAATTTGAAACATATATTTTTTATGCTGATTGATGAGGATGCTGCTGATGCTACTGATTTCTATTGTGGATTATTTTTCTCTCTTTAATGATACTCTTGAACAAATGTACTTCACTTTTATTCTGTTGTCCCTTTCTCAGAGGAACTATACATTACAGATCTTTTTAGGTCATTCATTATCTTTTTTTATTACATTGGTAAAACTTAGTCTCAAGAAAATTACCACTGAATGTCACATCGTTTGCTATTCTGTGATGAGCCATTATCCCCAAAGTTGTAAAAAAGTAACCATCATTATCAAAACCTTTTGTTAATATGATCATGATCAAGGACTTTTTGTTGATATGATCATGAATGAAAACTTCATGATGTGATTTTTATCAAAGACGTGTTGAAATGATCATGATCAAAGACCTTTTTGATATGATCTGATGGAAGATTTTGGCAGTATGATGGCCCAGCTCCTGGACTGCTGAGTCTTAACTGTAATAACAAAAAAGCAGATTGATTTAATTGATTTGATGGGTAGTAGTTGTACTTTGTGTCATGTAAAAGTGTATTCCATCCCTTGATTCTGACTCTTGAAAAAAGAAACAAAACAGTGGTTTCTGTCCACTTGAGCAGTACTGTCTATCTCTGTGCACGGATGTAACAAATCTCTTATGGAAAGCATGCTTGTCAGTAAAAGAAAAGAAAAGAAAGACTGCAGCGTTATTGAAAACAAATCAAAATACCAAAGGACACACAAAACAATAGAGTAATTGATTCTATGTACAATGTTAAACAATCTCGTAGATTTTTCACAAATAAGTCTTCTTCAGATGTTACAAGCAATAAACATAAAAAAAAAGATTGCATTTAGTGTATGTTGTTGATGTTTTTTTTTTTTTTTCAAATGAGATTCTATTGCTTTGCAGGGAGAACAGAAACACTGTGACGAAAATCCTGAAATACCTATGTAGTTCCCAGTGTTCAACGAACAGACAGAGAAAAACTACATCCTGGAATTTTGTCGTCACCATGCCCTTTGCCCTGTTAACGACACATGGGTGAGTTGTTAGGCTGAATTCAGTGCTGATGATTTAGAAAATCTTTTCACCTACTGAGGAAAAAAAAAAAAAAATACACAGTTTTCATTCATACTTTGAGGCCCTTTCATGAATATGTCTTTAAAAAAGAAAAAAAAAAAAAAAAAGATCAACTCCTTGGCCCCCAGAGACTTACATATTGATATGTGTAGTCGTATATCTCTCTCTCTCCTCTTTTCTCCCTTTGTATCTTTATCACTGTATGTGTGTCTTGAAGGGTGCAGTAGCTGAGAAATTTTAATGCTGAGTATTCAGTCAGTGAGGGTTGCAGATCTTGAGCCCTTGCAACACCAAAGAAGTGAAATGTAAAACAACAGTTTTCTGATCTCTCAGGTTAAAACTTGTAAACACGCTTCAGTATAGAAACTCTTGCATGTGTTTTTATGCACAGATCAAATACACTTGCGCTATAAACTGTATCAGTGCTCTGAAAAGTGTGGAAAAATGGAAAAATATCCAGGTTGCAGCTGAGGCAACACTTGAAAAGATGGTTCTACTTTGCATTTCCTACTGCCACTGATGAACACTGCTGTGATAACACTATTGTACTAGTCTCTGCTCAGGATCCACTTTTCAACTACTGGTCATAGATTGACTATATAAATATATATATATATATATGATGAGGTATGTCTGTATGCTTGTCTTTCTTCTTTCTCTCTGTATGTATAACTTTGTCAGAGATCATTGGTCAAAATTAAGCGCAGAATTTTTAAAAAGAATTATTGCAGTGTTCAATGCTGAAGTGATAGCGATAGCCATAGTGACACCTCACCAGCAGTGCCCGTACTGTGTGTGTTCACTTTCAGGATGAACCCAGTGATGGCATGCCTCAACTGACGTCTCTGACCCAAATCAGGCAGGACATCAGGACCATAGCATGGCCAGAGAGGCTGCAGCCTCCTCGTCAAACGAAGAAGACGCTGGGTGGACATTCAGCAAGAAAATGGTCAGCACGGTAGGTGAAGGATTCTTCTTCATTTCTGAATGTCATTCCACATTGATTCACTTGCAGGTAGTCCAAGCCAGTTGTATCGCAGTCAATAGGAGAGATGAAGTCACTTTCATATACAACTGTAGTTTGTGACCAAAAGGAGGTCTCCAGCGAGGATATGATGATCACTTCAGTGCAACATGTTCAGACTTGAAATTCAGCCTGCTTCAACTGTACTTATGGAAATGGATCTCTGGTCATTCTCCACCTGGTCACGGTCAGTTTCTCAAAACTGGCAACATTGTGTTCTTAGGAGGTCCCGTGATAGTCTGATTTGAGGCAGCCAGGAATGTTGGCATCTCAGGAAGTGTTATGAACAGGCTGGTCAACCAATCATGGGCAAGGACATGATTGGAAGCTGGATAGCAAAGATGGCATTAGTCTGCAGCCTGTGAGACATTTTGCCGACCGGCTCCTAAATACAAGAATAATTTGTTTGCACATAATTTAAGAGGCAATTGTAAATTGAAGAGAAGGGGATACATGACATGGAGAGGAAGTATGGGTAACTTACACTAGGAGCCTTGAACATTATCTATCACCTGCAGAAATTGTCATGAAGAAGTCGGATGTAGAATAAGAGAGAAGCTGGTTGAAATCTGTCATGGCAGTGAGATCAAGACCACACAGACTGGAAATCACAGAGACAAGCCTGGCCTTTATTACATTGATACAGTGATGGAGACGGCTTATCACTCTAATGCCAGTCATCTTAGGCTTTTCATTACTGCTTGAACACAGACTTGGATTTTCATTTCATTAGAAATAAAAGATGTCCGCATTAATCTGATTTTGACAATCACAAATTTTGAAAACTAAATATCGGCAAACAAAAATAAAAGATGTTAACAAACAGTTTTTTGAAAACTGAATAATGACAAGCAAAGGTAACTGGTGGTAAAAGTGTAAAGTAATTTAAACTTCTTTTTTTTTCAACAAAAGTGGAATGGATCAACAAAATGATCAATTGGGCTACAACAACAATGAAGCCAGTGAATTGCTTGTTATTGTTGTTGTTTTTTATGTAATTGTTGCTGTCTGTGCTTCATTCAGCATCTGCTGGGCTGGTTGAGGATCCACCCAACAACAGGACGTGTACAGCTGACTGATGCACATGATGCCATGGACCTGGTCACCGTCCCTTCCCAGTTGACGTCGGCTGCCTCCCCACACCAGTGTCGCTCTTCCTGTGACTGCAGCACGCCTGTTGCAGATCAGCAGCCACGCTGTCCCTGGATCCATCCATGCTGCCTAGGATGTGTTGCTGTCGTCAAGGATTTCATCATCGTTTCAGAAACATTTCATGATGTCAGCAACGTTAGAGACTGTGCTCAGGATCAGAAGAGTAAAACCTTGTCTTACCTGGTGGTAGCTTCTGAAGATTGTGTGCGTCTCAAAACGAGGAAATCGCAAGGAAAGACTGAACTGATCAAAAGTCAGGATTCTTCATGTAGGAGCATCAGAACTACAAGCGATGGACACCTACCAGAGTCTCACAGCAGGCTGGTTTACATAACAGAAAAGTGTCATCTCAGTACTCGGGCTACACATGGTGAAACACAAGCCTCTCTGCAGTTCTGTGCCGAGGGGGTGTTGGTGACGCCCACAGACAAGAAGTCTGACAGTGACTGTGACCTTCCTTGTGACCGTTCTGATGTTCCTAGTGATGCAGCATCTCCAAGAAAGAAGAGATGTGAACTCAGCAGTGCCCCAGCCCACCAACACATGATCAAAGAGGACAGTGTCAGCGCAGTGGAAAATATGCTTCTTCGACATGCCAGCAACATTACTTCCCCAGTGCAGGTGGCCAGCAGGCCATTGTCGGTGGTTTGACCTCATTGCCCCCCTGGCCTGTACAGTGCGCTACACACTGGCAGGTGGAGCCAGCCAGCCATGAAGAGAACAGGGGGACGAATGTCGTTGACCTTTGGAGGCCGACAGTTGTCGGTGGTTTGACCTCATTCACCCCCCTGGCCTGTGGGGGATGGAGGGACAGGATGGTGGGGAGTCGCTCCTCTACACTGGCCGCAGGTGGAGCCCAGACTTCAGGCAGCCATGAAGAGAACAGGGGGACGAATGGCTGTGAAAGTGTCACCTTCTGCCGCCGTGGACAAGGTGTTCATAGACAGTGGTGATGATAAGTGTGCAGTAAAATTCTGTTGACATCACATTCTGTACCATGTCAAACTTGCATAAGCTATAGCCACTTTACTAGCTGTCCCTGTCCAGTAAAACTCATTTGACATCATAGTCTGCACCATGTCAAACTTGCGTAAGCTATGACCAGTTTCCTAGCTCAATACTCGAGGCTTTTTAAGAATGTTGTGGAGGCCACATTATGAAGCTCCGAAAACCTCTTCCATCGAGTTTTATCTCAGGAATTTTCTGAGAGACGAGGGCTGATGGTACAGAGAAAATTCCTGCATCATGGGTAACACTTTTATTGCCACTTCAAGTATTCCTTATGCACTGTCAGAGCATTCTCCCCCTCTCTGTTTTAAGAATTCTGTGCAGGTTTTACATGCTATGCTATATGAAACCCAAATTGGGAGCTTATACTCCATGTTTGGCTTGGTATATCTAACATGTGAAAATTCCTGCCTGTTCTTCCTAGCTAGTGATGTTATGGTCCTCTTAAGGTCCTTAGTGTGGGTCTGTGAATGGAAGGAAACTGGTGAAGCTGTAGAATGGAAGGTGAGACGATTTACTGCATAAGTTGACTTGGTGAAGTGACTCAGCCACACAAAAGTATAATACAAAACTCCTAAGGCAGGCTGTTTTTTCCTTCTTGTTGTTGTTGTGAGCAATGTTTGACTTTGGTAACCCTTCACTGTTCACATATCATATATGAAGTCACAGAGTGTTTGGGCAAGTTGGATTTTTTTTTTTTTTTTTGTATATCTTACCTGCCACCTTAAGTTCTAGAGCCTCTGTTTAAAGCCCTGAACATGACTGAAAACTGAAGAAACCTGTCATCTCTGAATAACCTCTGTGAAAACCCTTGAAACATGGCACTAGTAGAGTCATTGATGTATGTGTGTATTTTGTTGTTTATTCTAAGAGGAGGGTGTTTTCTTTTTTTGTCTTTTTTTTTTTCGGGGGGGGGGGGGGGGGGGGGGGGGGGATGGGGTTTTTTTTTTTTTGTATGTTTGTCTGTTAAGACTATATGGATTATACAAAACTAGATTCTCTCTACAGATAAAAGGGAGACTTTTAAAAGAAGCTGGGCTACATTCGAATTGATCATCAATCTCAGAATCATCTGACAGAGATACTAAACAAATCCTTATAAATTGTTTGGAACATTGTACTGGATGTAAATCTAATAATTTGATTGGGGGATATTCTATTTTTTTCAAAGGCCTACTGAAAATATATCGACTTTTGTTCATCCTTTTTTTCTATTTTTCCTTGAATTTTGACAGCAGAATTTGACCTCAAAATATTTAACAGAATATTACATTGTGCTGCCATGCTGCATGCACTTGCTTTGAAATATTTCCAGAAACATGTAAAACATTTTTCCCCACAAGCAGAACACATTAAAGTTCTAAATTTATCACTCTGTTTTCCAGCGGATGATAGTCTTTGCAGGTGGCCTTGAGTACACAGAAAACTGGGTAATATGATGCAGGAGGGAGATGAGACGCAGATGTTTTCTCTTGTAAGCAATTATATTTTGTGTAGATTTGGGGGGAACACCTGAAAATCATAATGATACTTTTTCTTACTCTGTTGTTGTTTCATGGATCCGATTTATATTCATACAGACTGTGCAAATGGCCAGCGTCCCAAGCCTGCAGTCAGCACTTTCAGATGGGTAAGATACACTTACACATGAATTTGATCTGTTTTTCATGTTAGTTGTCTGAAGAACTTTTATTGTCTTTAGGTGATCATGGTGAAGTTCAGTCATGCCATTTGAATTTCAGTTCACCCATATACACCCTCAACACCCCAGAAGATTTAAAACGGGAGGCATTGTATTTTGCTGAAGTGAGATGATAGGGTGTAAAACTTCCACCCCAGCACTTTGAAAGAGTGCAGACAAAAACACGGGGTCATAGCCCAAGCATTGACAGTAGCTCAAAATTTGCAGGTATGGTAAACAAGTGCTGACAAGAAAGCAGTCTTTCCTTAAGACTATACAAAAATTATCAGAGCATGTCTAATAAGCATGTTGAATATGCATCAATGTGACCTTTTGCATGCATGCGTGTGTGTGGAGTCCAAAAATGTGCATACATATAAAATGACATGCATCTATCAGAAAGCAAACGCATGCACACACAGAGTTGCACTTGCATTTGCACTCACACATATGCACCTATATATTCACACACATGTTAAAGATGGCATAATCCCATGAAAACTGTTACCGACAGGTGTCCAGGCCATTTGGTCAGCTTCAGAGGGGTGGTGATGTGGCGCAGACATCCCGTGTCCCAGTTCCCACACCACAGGGCCCCCAGAACTGTGGGTGACCTGGCCAGCAGACAGGACAGAGGAACTGTTGCCATGCTGACACTAGCCGACTTACTGGACACCAAGTGTCTGTGTGTTGGGGTGAGGGACGAGACGGAGCCGTCAGTGACCACAACTGTCTACATCAGTACCCCTAGGATAGTCTATCCCTGGGTCTCTGTTGCCAGGTGCTGGGCAGTAGGAGTCTGTGGTGTAGATGAAGTGCGGATGATAGTTCCTTGAGCACACACACACACACACACACACATACCTCGACCCTGACTTCTAGCACCAGTTGACCAGGCCATTGTTTTGGTTTTTGTTTGCTTGTTTACAAGTTTGTTTCTGTGTTGACTGTGATATGGCAAAAGTAACACACATTTTCCTTTTGTTGTATGCAACACAGCTTTGACCCTTGTGAGCGGTGGTTTGAAAAGAATTCTATTATTCTCTCCTATAACAACACAACTGGTATTTTTTAAGTTCGGAGCACTTTCACATTTTGTGAACTACCAGCATACCTCCCGTTAAGTCTCCTTTCTATACAGACCGACTTTTTTCATGACATTTCCAAGGTCATCACAAACAGGTTCCACCATATTGACATTTTCACACTGTATTGAAAATGATCATGTTGTTGCACAGTTGTGCCAGACTGTTCCAGTAATAGAAGGTTGACGCAATGCAGGTGCAGTTGTGGATTTTCAACGACTGGATAAAAGGACGTCTAAAGCAAGCAACACCTACCTCAGCTTCCTGCCTGTGTCATCACTGGACGTGCTGTCTGGCCCTTCTTCTGGCACATGTCACAAAAGGTCAGCTCACTGGCCTGTGCCAGTAAAACTGTCAGCATCACACACTCTGGACTGCAGTATGTGCCATAACCAACTGGGTTTACAGTCCTCTTAACACTCCTGTGACTTCATGATCTCAGGATCATTTTTTTCTTTTTTTTCGCAACTTCTTTTTAAAGAAAATGTTTGCAGGTTTGAAATCAAGAATAGCTTTTCTTTCTTTCCACAATGTGAAATATGTGACTTTTTAAGCTGTGTCCCCCTTGTCATAAATGTTTTGGACGCAATATCAACACTTTGATCAGTCTCACTGTTGCAGTTAATGCTTCACTGGTACTACACAGGTAAATCCTGAATGTGGTTGGAGGTATCATACTTTCTGTAAAATATATAGGGTTGCTGATGATTTTTTTTACAGAGATTTAGTGCCCAGTACTAAGAATGTGTTAAAAGAGAGACTGCCAGAGTGCAGCCAAAAGGTCTTAAAAAGAAGCTGTAAAGAAAGTAGTTGGTATTTATCAGTGAATCTATCCGGATAATGAGCTCCTTGGTGTCCTGGAAAATGGAACATTTCTATTTGGAAAATTGATATTCTGCCAGAGAAAAAGTGAAATCACATTATTGAAAATCTCTAGCATATTGTTTCTTCATACTTACTTGGATTGGTGGTTGAGTAAAGTTTGCATACCACCTATCCTGCAAGTAAGCTTCAAAGGGCTGTACAGGGCGTTGGAAGCAAACTCAAAACACTGCAGCAAAACAGATGCTTATACAAATACTCACATGAATACACATTAGCATGCATATTCTCACATGAGTACTGTAATGAGAAAGATGCATATGTGTAATGTGTGTGTGTGTAGCCGGCCAATGACCCAGCAGTTACCAGGAGGTGGAAACCGTGACCCCAGCTGGGAAGAGGCCCCTGTCACGCTGCTTGTTGACCTGTGGCGGAAAGTTGACCCTCCCAACATCTTTGTGTCGGAGTGCCACGTGTGTCAGTTCTTTCGCCTGAGCCTGAAATCAGTGTGTGGTCAGTGTGGTGCCGTCTTCACGCCTGCAGGGTGTTCTGCTGCTGCTTGCCTCAATACCCACGAGTCGGTGATGGTTTCCAGAATCAGGTTAGTAAAGTACCCCTGGCCAGCTGCACTTTGTCTGCTGCTTCCAGTAGGAAAAAGTGGTCATAATACATTTCACAACACCTTTTGGAGCATTTGAAAAGAACGATAGCTGCACTGCACACCAAATATCTTCAAGTGTCCTTTGTCTGGTGACGATCTTTTTTTCCCCCTTTTTTTTTTTCTCAGAGTTTTAATATTGTTTCATTCCATAAGTTGTCAGACTATGCCTCTCAAGAATAAGAAATTGTATTGGGATATTATGCTCACTGATATGGAAAAGTATGTGCAACACACACACACGCACACACACACATACGCACAGACAGAGAAAAAATGTAAGGTATGAACTATATTGAAAAACAATCAAACGGGATGAAAACTTGCAGAATTTACAGCAAATAGTTTCTGCACTCTATCTGGTTTTACTCAAAGATAAAACGCGTCACTGGAATATGAAAATTGACAGATCTGACTTTATCAAGCAGTACACATGAAGTGAGCCTTTCCATAAACTTCTACCATTTTCAAATGACAAGGATAATACATTTGTTAAATCAATCCAGTGTTCTAATTTGTTGCCAGGAAGAGAGATTTTGTTCCATAAATAGGGAAAAAAATTACTTGGAAAAAAAAATGTACTGGATCGTTTGTGGAAACACACATTTACTTACATTTAGGGATATATGCATGCCTATAAACATGTTTATTCAGGCAAGCATTCACACAAATAATTCTCTCTCTCTCTGCTTGAACTTGATGTTCCAACAGTAGTTTCATTATTGTTTCATGTTTGATGAGAGTTATGTATTTGCATGATAGAAATTGTGTGCTTTTAAAAGAAAATTTGAGCTTGTGATTCTTGAGGGTTGACTGCTAGAACCCAGTATCTCACATACATACATACATACATACATATATATATATATATATATATATATATGTGTGTGTGTGTGTGTGCTGCTGTATTAATTTCTTTCTTGTTTATGAGGGCAGGATACACACACACACACACACACACACACACACTCTCTCTCACTCTCTCTCTCACACACACACACACACACACACACACATACAGAGCTTATCAAAGAAGTAAGATATTGTTTTGTGTAATATTCTGAAAGTGTCTCATTACGTGTGTTGTGTGGTGATGACATGTGATTAAACAGAGTACAATCATTTGGCCATCAAACAAGTTTCTCAAACTTCAGCCAGTTTGGCTGTTGGTATGGATGACACATTACACACAGAGCATGCACCATGTATAAAAAATTCGAAGAATGAGGGGGAAAAAAACAGGCTGAGTGACTGATACTGATTGAACGATGAGGGAAACGACTGAATGTAGTGTCAGCTGGCAGCTCTTCAGTCAGCTCTACCCAGGTAGCCAGCATGTTGCGTAAATGAGGGTCTGGATTGTAAATCGATCAGAGCTTGGTCTCTAACCTAGGATAGGCACTGTGTAAGTACTCTTAATAAAAATGATAATCTTGTTTGCTCTTCCATCCTGTCTCACTTTCTTTCCTGTCCATTCGTAACATTCACAGTGTACACATCGTGCTCAGCTGGGTCAGAGCGAATAGTGTAAACGTTGCACAGAGATCTCATGATTAGCTGGATTCAAATCGGGATGGGACAACCCCAGTGTAATTAAAATGTGTTAGAGAGCTGTAGGGTGATGTATAGTCCGGAGCTGTTAAAATTTTTCTCGTGAACTTTCTGTATGAGAAACAGTTGGGGGGGGGGGGGGGGGGGGGGGGTGCCGTCTCATTTTGCTGTGGGGCTAATGCTGTGGCATACTGTTCACTCTGTTCACTGGCTCCCCATCCGCAAGTCACACCATGGCATATGCTGCCACAACTCCGGCACCAAGCAGTCCACAGGGAGCAGTTAATGTCATCATGAGGCAACCCACCAGAGAAGACCTTGTACTGCTGCCATGTCACTTTGATGGTATTCAGTGGTGCCTGTTCTGATCAGTCATTCACAGGATGCTAACTACTAAGCCCCACTGACAACAATGATCATTTTGTCACAAAGCCAGCATGAACGTCCCTCTCCAAAAGGCGAGAGGGCCACCACATCAACTTAATGATAGTCCCCCCATGAATTTGCCTATGCTGGTGATCTCTACACGAACACACCTTGAGCATAGATGTGGAGAACAAATCAAAACTGAGGTCGCCATGAGAGCAAAAGGCATGAAGGGCCACAGAAAAAGACTTTTCTTTTATTAAGCTGAGCAATGAGGATGGTGAAGTTGATGCAGTGGAGTTCCATTCCAGCCTGAGACTGCATGACTTTGTTACATATTTGCCTGCATCAATCAAGCCTGAGAGATAAAGACTCCTACAGTGTTAGGAAATTTGAGCAACACTCTCAGAAATGCATCCATTAAGTGGATGACACTCAACTTTGTGGTTCCAGTCTTCCCAGTTGAACCCATAGTAAACTCGGTTTTTGGTAGAAGCCAGTCATGGCAGAAAATTCCCATGAGCAAATGGCTGTGATTGGAATAGAACTCAACAACCTCCCAGTCTGGAAGCATTGACACTAGCCGCTGCTGCACGGGGGCTGGTAGAGAAATAAGTTAATGTACGTACAATTGTAAGAGACTGCTTGGCCAAATCTGCAAGGACTGAGTGTAAGTTAATGTACAATTGTAACAGACTGCATGGCCAAACCCACAAGGACTGTGTGTATGTTTTGCAGTGTTCTGGTGGAGGACGGATCCTGTCAGGTGTTGGTAAACATCAACAGAGGTTGTCCCCCTGACGTTACCCGCAAACTGCTGAGAATGTCACTGGCACAGTGGTCGTGTCTGAAGACTGCTGTTCAGCAACAAGGAGAAGTTTTCTTACAGAAGGTACTGCACCCTTGTCCACCTGGACACTTCAAGATTTCATACTTCATTTTACCACCTATAGACATACTGTAATAATCCACACTGCTGAAAAAAAAAAAGCATCCCAAAAATATATGCGCAAGGCATTTTTGGTAAATGTCATAGCCAGTTTTGGTTGAAAACTTGTGACTTCAGTCTTAAATATCAGAGCAACAAGACAGTAATATACCATTAAAAAGTGTTAGCACTGACAAGTGCGAGCAGTAAGTTCTTAATCACACAGAAGTGCAATTTTCAGCTTTAAGTTAAAGAAGAAAAATGACGAGCAAAGAAGTGTAAAAAACTATGCCAGTTTCCTAGAAGATCTAACAATTCATGAGAAGTATCACAAATACTGGGTACACATGGTTAGTACAGAATGCTGGATGTGTGAGGCACATCTGTCAGTAATACAGACTAAGGATCAAGGTGGGTTTTCTTGTTTTGTTTTGTTTTTTCAGTTACATCTTTTTAATATTTCCTTTTCATCATGGGCAGGGCTTTGGAGAGGGAGATGATGGGGGGAATAATGAGGGTGCATTGATGCAAAATGTGCAGTAAACTGGCAAAATGTTTCTGTTTAGCAGAATCAGTGCAGTTGACTACTTGAAATGTTTACTTTTACTCTCACTTACCCAGTGTTCTTTTTGTCTTGAAAAGCCTCTGTCCTCCCAGCAGTGATTGGATACCTGATTCAGCTTAGGAAAGGTTACAGGTAGTGGAAGGAGTGGGATAGGCTCCACCTTTCATTGTACCTTGCCTCAGACAAAGTGAACTTTCTAGCAGTTCATCTCCCCAATTACCATTAGACTTTGTACGAGATCTGTTTTAAAACTGTATGCACTGGGTGCTCTAACTCCTGGCACAGTTTACAACAACAACAAAAGTCAAAAGTCAAAATTGACCATGATTGTCCTTTTCAGCTTCCAGAGGAATTAGCTCCCTTATACATGCATACCCCTCCCCCCCCCCCCCCGATCCTGATTGTGTGTTAAGCTTTTCAAACACTCTCCTGGCTTGCTTTTTTCTGTGTTTATAAGCAGCAAGGGAAAAGATTTCCCTATCATCTTTTAGTGGAGCGCGAGTTGAGAGTACTTGCCTAAGCAATGCAGTGTATAGTTTTTTGCATAGTGGGCTCAAGTGTTTAACTCTCAACCCTGGATCATCACTACCTTGAAGTGGTATGTCCATGTCTTGCCCATGTGACATGCAGTTCATTAGGCAATTATTGTCGCTTTCACATTTTAAAAATCTTTAGGAGAGGAGAGGCAACAACAATTGATGCTTACGTTTTCATTCATTCATATCATCTGTAAGTTGTTATGAGTGAATGTGTGTGTGAAATTGTACAGGCAACAAGAATGTTATATGAATGTGTGCATGTGTTTATTGTAAAACTGATACAAACTATGATACCGCTGGATGTTTAAGTATGTGTGCTTGAACTTATTGTCACAAAAATAATGATGATCCCTGAAGTAGTGAATGATGGTGTATGATATGGAAACGACATAACATTGCTGTCCTTGTGGAATCCATGGATTTATGAAAATCTCTCCTCTTTTCCGTGCAGTTTGGATATGGTGGAGGCACAGCATTGGAAGAGTTGTTGTCCTTGCTGTGCGACAGTCGCAGAATAAAGCGGCCATGCCAGTTGATGTTGTGCGAAAGCCATTCCATTCCAGCGTGACAGGCAACAAGGGCACTTCCAGGCTGGAGGCTCTCTGACAGCAGACGGTAACGCTCGTGTCTTTTCATAGGGAAAATCTGTTGTAGTGTAGAGTCAAGTGTGTTATCCTGAAACAGAAAGGACCTCAGAAATAGGATCAGTATTTGCAATGGAAGGATTTGTTACCTAGACACTTGACAATTTAGTTTATAAAGGCAAAGCAAAATGCTGTGTAATTGAAGTTTCATGAGTAATATAACGGTAGCATGAATAACATTGGTTCATATGTAATGTGAAGTGTGGGGTAAGAACTATATAACATGTATTTATCCAAGATAGATTGAATTTTCACTTTTAGTAAGGTATTTTGAGATGGCATCTGATGAGTGATAGTCATGTAGAAAAGCAGAAGAGCATCAGGACAAACATCAAGTCACATTGTATCCAAAGCAGTTGCAGAGAAGACATGAATGATCAGATTAAGTGTGACAAGTCTTTTTTTTTTCCTTCCATAGATTCACTTATACAGTCTGGTATTTTATTTAAATAGTTTGGCATGATGGATATTTTTCCCCCTGTTTCTGATTGCCTGATGTATAGCCATTTCAACCCTTCTTCTCAGTTCACACCTTGCGCAGCCTCACCTGCCTCATCAGTTTGGGGTGATACGCATGAATGGAATGGGTGCTTGGTTCAAACTGTTATATCTCAAAGACCGAGTTATTGAAAGGTTTACAGTTTCATGTGGTTATCGCAAAAATAATGTTTTTTTTTCAAAATAGTCAAATTTCATGTAATATGATGCATTGATGGTTTTTTAGCCAAAATTTTTTTTTATATTCTCTGTGTAGCTCTGTTTTCCAATGTAAACCTCACACACACACACACAGACACACACACACACACATAAGTAAGCATGAGAATTGTCTCCGACTCTAATAGTTAACATCATGTTCATGACGTGATAAACAAGTTAAAGAGCTGCTTCTTCCACATAAACCAGTTTGCGTATACAGATCATTTTGTCCACATGCTGTTTAGGCACTGTAGGATGAAAATGAAATTCACTGGCTTCCCAACGGTGTTTGGGCAAAGAGAGGAAGAAATCGAAAAAACAATTTGAATTTGTCACAAAATATCAGATTCAAATGAAAGTGGCAGCCACTGATTCTTAATGCTGATAGCACAGCATCTGTAGACTGTTATTTTCCTGTTAGATGCTGCCCTTTCGTCAGTAGGTTTGGGGAAGACAGTGTCTGAAATGGTCAAACCGGTCTGTATGAAAGGTGGTTTTAGCCACATGATGCCAACAATTTCATGGGTAATAACAGACTGCATCAGTACATTGTTTGTAGAAAGATCAAATGATGTGAACATGGGAAAGCGCAAAAACCTTTTTTTTTTTTTATCCCATCGATAATCCGCAAAACATTCATGAAAAGCTTTAGCAGTGGATTTCTTTTTAAGCAGCGGTCAGGTTCTTTTTATTGCTTTTTACAAGCTGGGTGTTGACCACTACTTCTAGATCAGAGGTTAAGGGTCTGAACAGTTGTTTACTGGGCGGGAGGATGAAGCGCATCGTTTAATAAGAGTTTATCTCAAACATCTTCAGTTTGTAGCTACATAACATGCTTTTTTTTTTTTTTTTTTTTTTTTTCTGCAGGTATGAATAGTTCTCTCTCCCTCAGCAGAGTGATGAAAACAGTTTCTTGTAGATTCAGTTCTTATAGTATCACTGTAATAGAATGAGTTGTCATGATTGCCATGACAGTTTTTGTTTTTCTTTGTCCTGCAGAGGTGATCACACGGACCATCAACACAGGTGAAGAAATGGTGGACACGCTGTGTCTGCCCTACCTGACGCTGGACTGTCTGGACATCAAGGAGCTGTGATAGAGCTCAGGTGTGTGGGTTTGTTGGGAACCTCTATCAGAAAGGTAGTTAATATGGATGTAAGGAAGCCGTGAAGGACAGGTGTGTGGATGATGGAAAAGACAGGTGTGTGTGAATGTCAGCTGTGATGGACAGGTGTATGGTGTAAGGAAGTTGTAATGGGCAGGTGTGTGGATGATGGAAAGATGTGATGGACAGGTGTGTGGATGATGGAAAGATGTGATGGACAGGTGTGTGGATGTCAGGGAGCTGTGATGGACAGGTGCATGGGATGTAAGGAAGCTGTGATGGACAGGTGTGTAGATGATGGAAAGATGTGATGGACAGGTGTGTGGATGTCAGAGAGCTGTGATGGATAGCATGAAACAACACATCGGAAAACTGGAATTTGAACTGCTTGTCCAGTCCAGATTGCCTGAAATCACGAAATGTGCAGGTTGATTTTTTTTTTTTTTTTTTCCGAAGGTTTTGGTAAAACTGCATCCTGACTACTCCGTCTGATCCAGTTTTTCTTTCCAAACTGATCATTACTTCGTCATTTTGCCAAGAGCTTGGGCAAATGCTGCTTTGGCCAAGAGTCGCTGTACGGTTTGGCGAGTCTAGTGAAATACATCTGCGATTGATGCCAGTGTTCAGAACAAGTTTTGTTTTTACAAATTACTTTCAAACCTGATTCATCAGCATACTTTGGCATAGACTCATGCTTTCTGGCTGATTTTTTTTTCTGAGCATGTTATCTAAAATTTGACACTGTCTGGCATCATTTCGTGCGCGATAGTTGGCAAGAGTCGTCACTCTTTGGTCAGATTTCCCCTCCTACGGTTAGAATCCACAGTTACCCTCTCAAGGATACCGTCTCTTTATTTCCCTCCCTCCACCCCCCCCCACCCTTAAGTTTGTCATATTTTCTTCAGTCATGGGAACAGAATTAGATAAAATTGTATGGGTGAACAGGCCTGTAGTTATATGCTCACAAAAAAAAGGAAAAAGGAAAAAAAAAAAAGCATCATCCTTGCCTTGCCAAAGCTAGGTACCATCCCTGTGGTCCAGAGGTCGGTGTGTCATGACTCCAGCTTTCTGATCTTGCATAATACATTGGCAGTATGTCAGATTCTCCCTGTCCATTCTTTGACATAATCTGTCCAGTCTCTCCGTCATCCTCTTGCTCTCTTGCCCTCCACGGTTCCAGTTAAGATGTTCTCTGGAGTGAGTTGTGCCTCATGATATGTCCAAAATATGCAAGCTTTGTTGATCTTATTTGATACATTAAATGTCTTTGCAGACCTAGTCTTCAGCATCTCTTTATTGGTAACTTTGTCTTTCCAACTTATTATGCCCAAACGTCAGAATATCCACATTTCGAATGCTTCTGTTTCCTTTTCTGTTTTTGTACATACTCCATGTCTCTGCTCCATGCAATATGATTGGGAAGATGTAACATGTCAACAGTCTCAGCTTTAGCTGGAGTGTTATGTCTCTTGAGTTAAAGATATCTCTCATTTTCATGAATGTTGTCGTTGCTTGCTTGATCTTTGAGTGACTTCTTGCTCGCATCATCCGTCTTGGTATATATGGTCTGACCAAGATATCTGGACTTCTCAATTTGTTCCAGTTCATGAATGTCAACAATTACATTTGCAGTCTTGGTTTCGATCTCGTCTTTTTCACATTCATGTTAAGACCTTTCTGGTCACTTTGTTCTTTAACAACGTTGACCCATCTCTTCTGTTAGATTGTCTTTGCTTTCTGCCAACAATGCTGTGGCATCAGCATACCGGATATTGTTGATGTTTTTTCCACTGATGGTGAGGCCCTCAGTCGCACTTAACTCTCTAAATATGTATTCTGTGAATATATGAAACAGATACAGTGACAAAACACATGTTTGTCTCACTCTTCTTTTGATATCTGCTGGGCTTGACAGATGTTGGCCTATCTGATGGCTGCCTATCAGTTCCAGTTAAGTTTCACAAACGATCCTTACATTTTTACCATCTAAACCAGCTCTTTCTAGTGAGGTGGTGAGTTCTCTGGGGTGGACACCATCAAAAGCTTTGGTGTAATCAATGAAGCAAGCACAGAGATCTTTTTGTACTTGCATCTGTTTTTGTGCAAGGTATTCTGATTACAAATATAAATGCATTCATTGCATTTTTACCTTGACAGTTAATGCAAGCTGAAAGGCCACTTTCAATGGCAATTTGTGATTCCTGGTTCTGTTTTTAAGACAATGCACCAGTTGGCTGATTTATTAGGCAAAAATGAACTCATAACATTCTTTTATATAACAGAGTTCATCTTGATTTATTTTGGCAAAACAGTCATGCCCACTGATCTTGCAACTCTTAGTTTTCACACCTGATGATAATCAGGAGATGGTGGTATTTCCTGAAGTGATGGTAATCAGCAGATTGGTATTTCCTGAAGTTTGTTACCCCAAGTGTCATTAATACAACTTATATATAAGTTTTATTAGAAATTGTTTCATACAAAATAAACAAAAATCTATACATTTCATATGCCTTTATAATTTTGCTTCCACTTGAAATTAACTTGTGCCCATAATTAATAAATCTTCGTTTTCCTAGCATATTTATTGAAATTTATCTGGACTCTTCCAAGAATTACATGTTTGGGGTTTAAGGTTTAAATCCAAGTGTCAAAGAACTTCACACTTTAAATCTATGAGCCAAGTTACACACCTGTTGCACCAATAACCTCCACCCAATGGACATGTGCAGAAGTCAGGGAGCTCTGGTGGACATGTATAGAGGTCAGGGAGATCTGGTGGACATGTGTAGAGGTGAGGGAGATCTGGTGGACATGTGTAGAGGTGAGGGAGATCTGGTGGACATGTGTAGAGATCAGGAAGATCTGGTGGACATGTTTAGATGTCAGGGAGTTCTGGTGGACATGTTTAGAGGCGAGGGAGTTCTGGTGGACATGTGTAGAGGTGAGGGAGTTCTGGTGCACATGTTTAGAGGTCAGGAAGATCTGATGGACATGTGTAGAGGTGAGGGAGATCTGGTGGACATGTGTAGAGGTCAGGGAGATCTGGTGGGCATGTGTAGAGATCAGGAAGATCTGGTGGACATGTGTAGAGGTCAGGGAGATCTGGTGGACATGTGTAGAGATCAGGAAGATCTGGTGGACATGTGTAGAGGTCAGGGAGATCTGGTGGACATGTGTAGAGATCAGGAAGATCTGGTGGACATGTTTAGATGTCAGGGAGTTCTGGTGGACATGTATAGAGGTCAGGAAGATCTGGTGGACATGTGTAGAGGCGAGGGAGATCTGGTGGACATGTGTAGAGGCGAGGGAGATCTGGTGGACATGTGTAGAGGCGAGAGAGTTCTGGTGGACATGTGTAGAGGTGAGGGAGATCTGGTGGACATGTTTAGAGGTGAGGGAGACCTGTCATATAGTTCTGAAGACATGGGGATGTCATGGAGCACTGACTAGTGTGAATGAATGAATGTCTGGAGTTCTGTTGGACATGTCAGGGAGCTGACTGATATTTGTTTGGGTGTGAAGATGGCTGCCTCCAATGGAGATGGGGACGGGTAGTTATCTGGAAATTGATACTGCTGCATTTATGGCTTTAATAGTGATTGTCTTCTAATACAAAGAAGAAAAAAGTAGGATGGTGAGTAAGCGCCGTTTTGCTGGCTTCACCAAACCTCAAGGTGTTGTTGCAGAAAACACTACCAGCACCGCCTCTGACTACGCCAGTGTGATGTTCAACATGGTCATCCCTTGGAAGGACTGCTTGGAATTGTTGAAGATGCTGGAATACTGCTGGAGATTTTCTATGATGCCATTTTCATTGTTCAGACGATTGCCTAGCTGTGATATTTCTTCTGATGGGGCAGAAGGGCCTCTCATCAGCAATCACTGATGTTTTCAACAGTCACTTTGGAAGGACTGCTTTTAGGCTAAGTTCATGCTGGTCCACACGTCTTGCTGTGAGCACACAGAATGACTGAGGAAGGATGAAAAAGCGTTCATGCTGATCGTCTGATCCATCTGTCTTCTGCTAAAAAGGACTGGACATTGTGCCAACAATGGGCTACGATAGTAGGACAGGATTTTACACCACACCATGAACACCTGCAGCCCCCCTTCAGTAAGGAAAAAAAAAAGGGGGGGGGGGGGGGTTGGCCTTGGCCGCAAAATGGTGTTGCAGTCTAGATGTGCGGACCAATTTGTGACATGTCTGCACATTTTTCCCCTGGGTCAAAAACATCTGCTGACAGCTGTGTCAGCATGCACACCATAGTGTTAGAAATAAAGTTGCATTTCTCTTTTGCACCTCACAGCACGACGTGTGGACCACCATGAATGCAGCCCTATGCCATTTTCATTGATGACTGCCTGTTCGTGATAAGATACATGGAGACGTTTTGTAACTGAAGGGTTTGAATGAAGCATGTTTGCGCTCAGTGTTGAGCACATAAAGCTCCAGATAGGTAGGCACAACAACAACAGTAACAAAACGAATACAAGGCCGTTTCATTTTTTTTGTAGTGTGTGGTTCATTTTCTTATACACTGCATACAGAACAATTGAAAGATGAATAAAATGCATGCTGTACAATAGTGGAATTGGTTTATAAGCAGCTGAAAAAAAAAGTTTTGGGGCTGGAACAGCCTATCTCCATTCTGGGGCTGGAACAGCCTATCTCCATTCTGGAGATTCAGAGGTTCCACCCCCATGGTAAGAGCAAATTTCCAGCAACAAAACAAATGAATGCATCATCTACAATAAGTGTAGAAGCACTGGGAAAAAAAAATGGGGGCTGGAACAGCCCATCTCCATTTTGGAGATTCAGAAGTTCCACCCCATGGTAAGAGTAAATTTCCAGCAAGAAAACAAATGTGAATGCAAGAACAAATTTTCAAGTAACCAAACAGTCTGTTCTTTTATGTTAGTGGCTGGATCATTTTCTTATTGTAGCATACAGAATGACAGCTGAAGAATGATGCAATGAGCAGACATTGTTGGTATGCTTCTCACCGTCTTGTCTGAATAAACTGCAGCAGGCTTTCTTTCCAGTTCATTTTCCTTCTCATGTGGAGCCTACAGAATGACGACTCGCGTTTCTATGCAACAGTCATATCACAGTCGTTTCAGATTTTTGTTCCCTCATTGGCAAAAGCTGGGAAAACTCGTCACGTCTTGGGCTTGCTTAACACGCGTTCCACTTCAGCTACAATGGTAGGTACCTCTGCCATGGCTCCCTTCCCTGCACACACGCACGCACATATATTTTTCAAAAAACAGGGAGAGGGGTAAAGGACTGTAGAACACCATGGTTGTAGTGGTAAGCGTTAGGGGCGACGACGATAATAGTAATATCAGTAATGATAACGCTGGTAGTAATGGTAATAACAGTAATGGAAATGATACGAAGAACAACAGTAATACAAAAGTAATGGTAATAATAATGAGGGAAGGAAGAAGGGAGGAGAGTACAAATTATGAGAAGAATGGACTTAGGTATGATAATCATGATTGTATTATATAGGAAGCTAGAAAAGTGATAGGCTCGAATGTTGAAAATATTTTAATGCATAACGATATCAATAATAGTAGTAAATATAATGGTTGTAACAGTTATAAAGTTGTAACAACAATGATAATAGTAAAAATTAGATTTGGTAATGATAATGGAGATAGTGATAATACTAAGGTAGTAAAAATAATAAAGGTAATTTTCATTGTGTGAGTGATAATACTAAGGTAGTAAAAATAATAAAGGTAATGTTCATGTGTGATGATGTCATTGTTATTACTATTGTTATTATCACTACCATTATGCCTATAACTGCTATGTCCTGTTATGTACAATAACTGAACAACAACAAAATGAGTGTGCACAGGTTTATGTGTGTTTGTGCATAGGTGTAGCTATGTGGGTCCCCCCCCCCACTATTTACCTCATATATAAGTTAACAGCTATCTTCCTTTCTCCTCTCACTACTCTCTCTCCATTCTTTCCTTGGATATCTATCCACTCCCTTTTCTTCATCTGTTTTTTTTTAGTTAATTTCATATACTATCTCCTCTGCAAACCTTTCTCTTCCCTCTCTCCTGTGCATATGTGTAGGTATGGAACCCCTCCCCCCACCCCCATCTGGTTGTTTTTTTTTTTCCCCTTCCCAATATGAATGCTAGCCCTTTACTCACTGATCATTTCTATTCTTTTCCAGACACTATTATCATTACTAATATTACTCACTTATCATTTAACAGTACTGTCTGCTTTGTATTCATTGACCATTTCTATCCCTTTCCACCAACTATTATCATTATTACGATTACTTCTACCATATTATACAGGGTTCATACAGGGTTCCCACTTTTTCACAGGAAAAAAATTCAAGGGTTTCTAAAGGGGATATTTTAATTTTTAAGGGGCAAATTTAACTGTACAATTGAAAAAAAAAAAGGAGTGAATAATAACCTTACACATGTAATCCAGCCATGATGATAAGGTGATTACACTTCTATAGTCTTTTCCACGCTCAATATCATATATATACAAAAAAAAAAAAACTGAATTCTTTACACAGAAATTGAGAAATCAGAAAAAGAAAACTTTCATCTGCTTTCTAGACCAGTATCTGACATGAATGTCCAGCTGCTTCTGTTTCAAGTCCTTGTTCAAAGATTCATCAAAAAGCATGACATATTCATTAATTCTCTACCGGCAACTGCAGCCGAGGCCTCCTCTCTAGCATATTTCAGGAGGGAGCTCAGCAAACTTTACTTTTAAAATACAGCCACTGTATGTGCTGTTGTGTGGAAGTGTGTGGAATGGTTGGCGGGCCTGGACTAGCCTAATGCTTGTTCTGGGCAGGATAGGGAGCAGGGTAACCCCTCTTGAAAAGGCGAATGTGGGTTGCCTTCCTGCAGCTCCACACTTAACTGTTTTTTTTTTTTTTCATTTCAAAATGGAGTGACTGATGGAGAATGAACCAAATTTAGAAAGAGAAGGGGTTAGTTACCGCCAAGGACATTGACAAACAAAGCACAGGACAAGACACAATGCAATTCAACCTCTTGGATCTTCTTCAGAAAAAAAAAAAAAAAAAAAAAAAAAAACAACCCCAAAAATAAAACATATTCAACATTTAGGACAGTACAAAGAACGAAGAGTGATTTATCTGTCCATGTGGTAGGAAGAATGGCCGCCAGACGGAAATGACAGAGGGGATTATGGGAGAGGAAAAAGGAGGGGGGGGGGGGGGGGGGGGGGTGAAACGATGGGGTTGTGTTGCTGGTTTAGTGGGGTGGTGTGTGTGATATTTGTGATGGTTGTGGTTAAGATGGATTAATAATAATTCTAAGGGGGGCAGGGGGGATTTTTATATAATATAATTTTTATATTATGTATCATTTTTTTTTATGATTATATATATAGAAGGGATAGTAATGATAATAATGATAGTGGTAGTGATTATGATAACTAGATGAATAAAATGAAAGTAACTTAATAAAAAAAAGTAAGTGAATAAAATTGATAATTTTTTTTTGTTTTGTTGTGTGTGTGTGTGTGTAGGCTAGCTGGTAGGTAAGTTTGGGGGGAGGGGTGTGGTATGAATGCTGTCTTTTTGAACAAGAAAGTAGGACGTTTTTTTCTTTTCTTTTCTTTTAACAAATGCGCACTTAAATGAGTCACTTAAAGTCTACGGAGACGACGTGACGATTGATTTGAAGATTCAGTCTGTGATTTCACTCTTTTTTCAGTTCTGACAGAAAGAAGGAGCAATGCCAAAAGTTGCAAGATATCTGCTTTTGGTTTCCCCACACCGATAGTTCATCGCAATCGAGGAATATGGAAACATTGCTGCAAACAGTTTCGCGTTGTCTTCAGCAGATCGGAAACTGTTACGATTGTTGATGGCATGAATCGTCCACAACACTTCAGCTTTCAACACATCTGTCCCACTTGCTGTTATTGTGGATGGTTGACGATTCTTACTAAGGATAGGGTCTGACCCGATCTGATGAATTTGATGATTGCCGAACGAAGTCCGTAAGACTACCAACCGGCCTACTCGCTTTATCCAATTCCACGTATTTTTTCCTCTTTCCATGATTTGCAACCGCCGATTCGCCCTTTGTCCCGACATAACGGTCTTTTTGCACACTTTACAGAAAAACGCATGTTTGTTGTCTCTGCATTCAGTGATACAGCTTCGATATTCTTCCTTCTGTAGCCACAACGGATCAAATCCGTAATTTCCCTTCGGCATGATGACAGACGCAACAGTATCGGACTTCGATGAAGATGAGGGAGCATGGCGCCCTTTGTCGGAAGTCGAACTGCGCATGCGCAAACGATAACCGACTATTGATTTGCTTCCATTTACTTGAAAAGCAGACGACACGCAACACGATTCGAGAGGCGAAAATCGATGTCCGAAGTCTCGTTCGCGTTTGTTCTCCGATTCGTCTTCAAATGTTACGGTCAGTTTTGGTCCGAAAATGATTTTTAAGGGATTTCAAGGGATATCTGCAGTTTTCAAGGGTTTTCAAGGGCCTTTTTGACCCAGTTGAAATTTAAAGGGTTTTTCAAGGGGCGTACGAACCCTGTTATATCTTTATCATCTTGTCATTATCATCATTATTACTACCATCTTTTATCATCATACCATTATTTTCAATAATATCATCATTAACATTACTGATGTTGCTATTATTATCATTATCAATACCATTATGCTTATAAGAACTAGGTCCTATCATAATTATGCCCATCACCAGCAGAAAGTTGTAGTAGTAATAGTAGCAACGCTTATATACACATAACTAAATTAGAGAAAAAAGTATGTAGGTATAGGTATGTTGTTCCCCCCCCCTTTCCCTTTTTTATTTTCATAACCCTCCCCTTCTTCCCTGCTCCAGTAATACTGTTACCCTTTCACTCATTGATCATCCCCAGTCCTTTTACCTACTGTTAACATCATTTACATTACTATATTTTTATCCTCACTACCCTCTTCATGCTCCAGTAGCACTGGTAACTTTTACTCACTGACCATCTCTACTCCTTTCACCCAACTATTATTACCAATACTACTATTTATTATTATTGCTGTCAGTTTCTCGCCGTCATCATATCCTCATTACCAGCACTATCATCACCATCACAATAAAAAAATTTTTATCATTCTTATTACCTTAAGTATTGACATCACCATTATCATCATCACTATCACCATTATTATCATTATTACCAGTTCTAATATTTCTATTATCATCATCATTATAACTGTTATTACAACTTGTAACTGTTACAACTATTACATTTGCTACTATTATCAATATTATAATCATGGTTGAAAGGGTGACTGAGTATAAGTACTTAGGTTCTGTTATCGATGACAAACTTACATTCACTTCTAATTCTCTCTCTGTATATAAAAAATCTCAGTCAAGAGTCTATTGCTTACAGAAATTGAGATATCTTAGAGTGAACTGTGACGTTTTAAAAGCATTCTATAGAAGCAATATTGAATCTGTTATCACTTTTTCATTTTTAGTGTGGTATGGTGGATTAAATGTGAAGAACAAATGCTCGCTGGAAAAGATCGTGAAACGGTGTGGTAAGATCAATGGTGTTAAGCAACAAAGTTTAGGAGAAATGTTTGAAAAAAAAGTGCCTAAGAAAGCTCAGAAGATCGTATGTGATGAAACCCATCCTCTGTCCCCGTTTATGAAAAGATGCCCTTCAGATAGACAATTCTGGCAACAGAAATGCGAAACCAACAGACTGAATCATAGTTTTTTGCCTATTTCAATCCGTTCATTGAACAATGACTGACCTGACCATCCTGAGTAAATGTTTAATGCTGTCGTTATAAAGATACAGGAGAGGGTGTGTGAGAGACTGGGACAGAGAGGGGTGGGGAAGGCGGTGTGTGTGTGTAATACAGGGTGCGGGGGAGACTGGGATAGAGGGGGGGGAAGGGGGGGGGGTGATAATCAAGTGATAACGATTTAAAATTATCTCAGTTCTCACCCTGTGTAGAATGTGTGTGTGTGTGTGCCCCTTTTTTACGGTTTATTTTAGCGTACAGCTGATTTTATTAAATTGACTGGACATAAAATCGAGTGTATGTTGGGTAGAGTTATTGATTAGTTTTATGTGAAAAATAAGCCTTACTTTATTTATACTGTTTTTAAAATTTGGGGCATGTGCAGATGTGAGTACATTTGCATATTTTACATTATTCAATGTTGTGTACTCATATGTCATGTGTTTATGTGTTCCCCACCACAACGCAAAGTTCTTACGAAAGAAAATAAAGTGTCTCTTGAATTTTGAATTACACATTACAACATTCCAACCAACCACTTTTCCAGCCTCCTTTGTCATTTTTTATCATCATATGGTTACAATCATTATCATCGTAACTATTGAAATACTTATAAGGTTCCATCCTTCCCATAATATGTATCCTCCTCCTCTTTGTTCTTCCTGTTCCCCCTCCCCCTTCTTCCTCCCTTCCCTCATTATTGGTAGTAGTACTAGTACTATTATTATCATTACTAATATTATACTTTACAATTATTTTTGTTATTACTATTACCAATACTATTGTCAGTATTATCATTATTACTATTACCAGTCTTAATATCAATCTTAATATTGATATTACCATTATCATCACCATCATCATCACCAATGACAACACTACAACCATGCATTCAACAATCCACTTGCACTTCTTTCTCCCCTTCTGTGTGTATAGCCACTATTACTACTATAACTGCTATCATCATATCACCAAAAGTGGTAGTAAAATCCTGTCCTTATCATTTTGTCAATTCTTTTATCACCATTGTTTTATCATCATTATCATAGTGATCAGTATCATTATTATCATCATTACTATTTCAACTCACACTGTCTCCTTCCCCAATGGCCTCATTTTCATTCTATGCCCACACTGTGCTGAATATGAGAAAATAATTGCTCGTTTTTTTCATTTTCCTTGTCATATTTTGTCTTGTAATTCGCTTGTCCATGTAAATGCTGAGTTATTTCAATTTTTTTTCTTTTATTGTTCCTTCACGCATTTGTTACCAGAGTTTTCACTTCTGGGCATTTTTTTTCCTTTTAATAAATTCATCAATTCTCGATTGTTGTTCAACCTCTGACAAGCAACCCTGGTGTCATGATGTAAGCCCATGATAAGGACCAAGTCCTACAGTCCTCATGACCACTGGCACATTGAACTGTTTCAGAGGTTGACCCATCTGGGACATGGTGCGCAGACCTGTTTATCCATGCCATTTCACCATATTTTGTACACATGTTTGGTGGAAATACAATAAACAGGACAAACTAAGAAGAAAATGTCAAGAAAAATTCTGGTGATGAAGTTCTTGAGTGGTAATTGCACTTGCAGAACCTAGCAGAGGCTTTCAGCAAAGAGTGACAACTCTTGCAAACCTCCGAGCGTGAAATAAAAGTCAGGCAATATCTGTTGCTTCAAACATCGAAAAATCCAGTAAAAAGAGCATAAGCTCGTGCTAAAGTAAGCTGATGAAAGTAATTTGTATTAGAAAGAACCTAACTCACCGTAGTTTATGTAAGATCAGGTGGTTACAACCCAAAAGAAGGCTCTCCAGTGCGATGGCAGGTACCCCCACCCCCCCCCACCCCACCTCCCGCGCTTTTACAGAAATTTGGAATTTTGTACGTACTGTAGAAAATACGCTCATTTGCCTTGAGAAGTACACCAATAGCAGTTTTAAGGTGAACAGGTCTGATAGTTACTAGTAATGTAGTATTCCACTGCTGTGATACAAACAATGCAAGTTTGCCGTAGCGTGGTTTACACTTTTTTGTTGGAGTACTCCTGTTTTGTAGACAATACTCTTATTTTGGATTTGGAATACTCAAAGTCAAATTTTGGGGTAAACAGGTCTTACGCTGCATTGACCAGATGAACCAGGTGTGCATTTACTACTGAGTGAACAGACAGGGTTTTCAAGCTGTAAAACTCTGGCCCCACAAGTGGTTCCAACTCATCACAGGTAAGCATTCTAACTTGGACACGCTCAGCATGGGCCTTTTTTCTAAAAAAAAAGCCAAACAAAGCCAAACAAACAAAAACCAACACTACTACACACACACATCTCATTTGTATGCATATGTTAAACACATGCTCCCCTTCCTCTATCCACCTTCGTGGCATCAACATCCAAAAGTAGCATGTACTTATTCACCACTGCAACACCAGCCTGCTATAACCTCCACCAACATACACACACTACCATACCTCCCACTATTAACTTCATGCAGAAGTACATCTATCTTTTTCTTTCCCCTCTCCCAACACCCTCTCCATTAATACTACAACTACTATCATCACATGATCACCAAAAACTGGTAGTAATCCTCTATTTTCTAATATATTTATCATTATCATTTCTATTATGATAATCATTAATGATTAACTCCCTTTGTCCCCTTCCCAAGGGCCTCATTTTTTTTTTCTTGCCAAAAATAGAAGATACGTGACAGCTCATTCTTTGTTTTCATTGTCCTGAATGCTGTTTCTCTTGCCTGAAGAAGACCTAAAAGGTTGAAACATGTCGTGTTTCTCTTGTACTTTGTTTGCTCCTGTTTGGCAGACTCAAGAACATTTCTCTTTAACACACGCTAAAGAAATTACATGATTTAATTCAGTATTTGGGAGGTTATGGAAAAGCAAATAAAACAAACATGCACTGTTCCTAAAAATGGAGTATGCTTGGTGAAGTAAAGGTGGTCCTTTAAGCCACACTACACTGACAGAGACCAGAAAGGAGCAGACGAAACCTGTAGCTGTATAAAAATGTAACTATGGTGATGCAAATCATTTTCTAACAAACTTCACCCTTTCAAAGTTCACGGCCAAAGAAGTCTGGAAGGATGTAACCTTGGAACCACTCCCCCTTATAAACAATAACAAAACGCCTGACATTACCTGTATCCCCGCAGGCCAGTTTCTTGCTGATGCACGGGATTTCAATGTAGCCAAATCCTCTGAGCTTGTCAATCTGCTCTGCCGTCAGCGGGTGCTGCCACATGTAGGTGTTCATCGCAGGAGCAAACAGCAGGGGGCGTTGCAGATCCCAGGCACGCACAATGCATGTCTGTCACAAACAATTACAGATAATACACATCTCTGTTGCATGATACTAGTACAGTCCAAGCTAGCTGAGCATATAGAAGAGAGAACCAAAGAAAAAATTCAATACTGCACCCAACTTTCATTTAACTGGCACTTGCAACACACAGCGTTTTGGGCAAGAAGTTAATGATTGCTTCAATACAACAGCCTTTGTACAACCGACTTTGTTTTTTGACTTCCCCACTTATTTTCTTTGGAGCATCTCCAGCTCCAATTCTCAGTTCTAGAGGGTAGAATAATATCTATTCCTGTCTCCAAGGGCAAAATCTGCTGAGGCATATTTCAATTCATTTTTGCGGAGTTTGGCTCACTGGAAGTTCAATCTGCAAATGTCCATGTCATGACTGGGCACAACAGTGCCATTTTCATTTTATTTTTATTATCCCCACATTCTTCTTTTCCCCCCAACGCTCTGAGAACATCTGCACTGAAGTTCTGAAGAGCCAGTGACTTAATGGTATCATCAAACACATCTGGGTGAATTTATTTACATCAGGCTGCTCTTGACCTTTGCCATACCTGACAACAGATGCAGGACAAGCATCAGACCTGTCAATCTTTGCAGCAAAGGTGGGCTTACCATACACCCGCAGAAAACCCAAATACTAAAAATTAACAGTCAGTCCACACCCTGTGATGCTAGATGGAGCCCCACTGGAAGCAGTTGGCAGCTTCACCCATCTGGGCAGTGTAATCAACCAGCAAGGGGGAACTGATGCCAACGTGAAAAACCAGAACCAGTCAACCAGCAAGGGGGAACTGATGCCTACGTGAAAACCAGAACAGGGAAAACTACAGTAACCTTTATCACTCTGAAAAACATTTGGAAATCTAGACTAATCACCATCAGGACGAAAATCCGCCTCTTCAATTCTAACATCAAATCTGTCCTCTTATATGGATCAGAGACCTGGCGAACCACAAAAACCACCGTTCAAAAACTGCAGATGTTGGTTAACAGCTGCCTGCGAAAGATCCTCCACAGTCACTAGCCAGACACAATCAGCAACAAAGAGCTGTGGGAAAGAAGTATTCAACTGCCAGTAGCGCGAGACATCTGTAAAAGAAGATGGCGGTGGATAGGACACACGCTCCGAAAGCCCCTGGACACCACCATCAGAAAAGCTCTGACCTGGAATCCCCAGGCAAAAAAGCAAGCAAGGAAGACCAAGAAACACCTGGAGGCGAATTGGAAAAGATGGCCCAGGACCTTGGTCGTTGGCGTGCAGTTGTTGATGGCCTATGTTCTGGCAAGAGTAATGGGTCTAAGTAAGGTAAAAGTTCTTGACCTTTCAATACAATGAACTTTTCTGTTTGGTGGTTCACTGCTTTTGCTGATTTCACTGCATGTATTAAGCACAACCCACACCTGGGAGTCCATCAGAAACAAATATCTTCAAGTGCATACATGACAAATTTTTCTTTCTTCAGAGTAACACGAAAGCCAGTCAGGCTGATCATACAAAAGATAGTTAAATGACTACAACAGAAAACTATTCGCTGACCATTGTAGCCTACAGATAGTTATTTATTGTACACAATGATATGTCACTTGAAACTGTCTTTCAGATAGTTCTTTATGAGGCAAGTCTCATGAAAGTTATCATCTGGCAAAATGGTTGGTCCCAGTCTTGACTTGGACAACAGACAGGCTGGTACACTGACTCGCCGCACATTACAGCATCAGTATTAGAATAGGGTCATTGTTGCAGGAAATACCAACAGACAGAATGCATAATTAACAAATCATGGAATAAGACATAGAAGGTGATTTTGTTTATACATAATAACATATCAAAATAAAAGCACAAAATAAAGAACACAAACACACAGTAACCCACACAGTGACACACACATGGGTGTGATTTAATGTCATAACACCTCAGTCTCTGTAGTAGAAGAGTCCCACCATCTTTCCAAAAATGCTAATGAGGCCCTGTCAATTCAGCACTGAATATGAGCATGAAGAGTGGGCCGTTGTAGCCAGAAAGCGATGAATGATGCAAAAGTCATCATTGTCACCACCTGTAAACAGAAGTTACACGAGCCACTACTCACAACATGGAAACAATGTCAGGCCTGCACGCCTGAACAATGCAATGAGCAACCAGTCTCCTCCTCCCCATCCTTGCCCAGGCTTGAACAGAAAACTGACAATGGAAAACGCACACTTGCCAGCAAGATTTAGGTTCATAACAAACCCTCTGTTTTTCAGTTAGGTATGACCAACCAAGTCAAGTAAAACAGAACTTTCCTCCATGTTTTAGAATGTTCTGAATCAATCAACTTCAAAAGTCAAGCAATCTATGCAACACGAGTGGTTCAGATAATTAAAATGGCTCTGTTCTGGATGTAGGAATGAGTAGTGCACAGACTGTTCAACCAACATCGTTTCGTCAATGCTGGTCGTTTCGTCAAAGGTTCTGTGAATATTTATCACTCACCCTTTGTTTTTCACAGGGTTTCAAATGATCCATTGCCAGACGCACTTGCGCTGAAGTGAACGAAGATAAGTTATTGCTTGTTCATTTTCGATGTCCTGAGTGTTTTATATCTTGCCTGAAGACTTAAACACGTCATGTTTTATCTTGTGATTCATTTGCCGACATTTTCTTGACAGCTCGCTATTAATTACATTTAAAATTTGTTTAAAATAAATAATGTTAAGCATAATCTGAAGTGTTTTATTGACTTTGTTATCATCATCTCTTACCTATTTCTGTTTCATTCTTTCTCTGTGCATTTATGTGCATGAGCCAGTCAGAATGTGTTCATGTGTGTGTGTGTGTGGTGGTTTTCAGTACATTTACTAGGAACTAATCTGGAAATTGTTTTTCGCATCGAGTCTGACCTTCTAATTTTTAGGAAATAATTACCATTGAATGCATGTTTTGGAAAAACAATGACCTGGCTTGCAGACTATGAAAGCGAAAAGATTGCCCTTTTGATACTGTTTTTTTTTCCTTACATGCGCAGAAACTTTACTGTAAAAACCAGCAATTGTTATTGACTTACAATCATCATGAAGGGGGGGGGGGGGGGGGGGAAGCAATATTGGTGCATGCTGGCCCACTCACCCAAGAGCACACAAGCACACATTTAAGTCTAGAAAAAGATGTCTTAACAGTTAAAATATGTTCTGATTTAAGATAAAACCCATGTCACGTGGACCTGTGTCAATGTCTGTATCATATATATACTAGTCAGCATAATTTCCAAAATATAAAAGCCACGATTTTGAAATTGGGAACAGATTTAATTCATTATCTTGTTCAACGTACATTGAATTTCATTGGGATCGAATGAACGGTTGTTGATTTACAGACAATTAAACAGAGGATGGGTCGAAATCAAAGTTCGCAAAATCTGTTCAGTTCACAAAATCATTTCAATAGTGGGTGTGGCCACCGCCATTGGCGAGACATTCCACGCAGCGACTCCTCATCGAGTTGACCAGTGTTCTGATGACCCTCTGAGGGATTCTCTGCCATTCCAGTTGCAGCATTTGGAAGAGATCCTGGCGGTCTCTGGGAGGTGGATGGTTCTCCTTCACACGTCTCCCCAACTCATCCCACATATGCTCGATGGGATTGAGGTCGGGACTATACGCCGGGAAGATCATCCTGTTGATGCCGGCCTGCACAATGAAGTTTTCGGCCACCCGGGCCCTATGTGGCCGAGCATTGTCGTCTTGGAAGACTGCCATGGGTCCTATCCGTTGCATGGTCGGAACAACGAAAGGCGCCAGGATTTCATCCCGATAGCGGATGCCTGTGAGGTTTCCATCAATATGGTAGAGTGGTGTCTTGTGGTGGAGGCTGAAGGCACCCCATACCATAACAGATCCTCCCCCAAAAGGCCCTGGTCTGGCGAACAGCTGCATCAATGTAACGTTCACCAACACGCCTCCAAACTCTAGTTCGGCCGTCATTGTGTTCAAGACTAAACCGCGACTCACTCATCTGAAAAGAGGACCTGGGACCACTGTTGTTGGTTCCATTCCATCTCACATGACGATGGCAGAAAGCTCGGCGAGCCAGCCTATGGGCTGCTAGCAGTCGTGGGTCGAACAGCTGGGCGACGTGATCTGAGGCCGAAGTGGTGAAGACGGTTTCGTATGGCTTGACGGCTGAGGATGGTGTTATTTGCCATACGAAGCTGCCTTTGGATGCTGGTGGAAGTGGTATCCCGCCCGCTGCAATAGGGCCTGCCTCTCGATGAAACGATCTTCTCTGGGAGTAGTGCTGCCTAGGCCGACCTGACCGTGGCCTCTCTTCAACGCTGTTGGTCGCCCTAAAACGCTGATTCAGTCTAACAATAACTGAATGATGCACACCAAAGTCGTCGCGCCACTTCAGCCTTTGCAATGCCATCTTGTATCCACGCAATCGCCCTGGTTTTGTCAAAGGTGCTAAGTTTTCTTCGTGGTGGCATGGTGAGAGAAAAGGGCTGACAGTAACCAACCCCGCGCTTAAACAGCCAAAAGAAGGGGCATAAAACTCACTTGAGAGACTGCTCTTGCACGGGAAAAAAAGAATTTTTCATTTTACACATCTTGTGTCGCCAGCAAGCTTGATGCAAAACAGGCACAGTTAACGCAACTTTGCACTTTTTATCCCGCGCGGTAACGAGGTCACCAAGACTGGTTGCCGCATAACAAAAAAAAAAACAATGTTTTTTGAAGGGATGAATCAACCCCCTGTGTGCAAAGGCCTGTGCTTAACTTTATGTGACTAGTATATTAGATGCCAAGCCGACATTTTTTTCAATGAAACAAAACATTATGTTTTGCAAGAAGAGTTAAACTTCATGAACTATCCCTTTCTATGCCTCCCTCAAAACAACCACCTAAAATTCTGATGGATTATCATGTGTAAGAAAATTTAAAAGCCTGCAAACTTAGCAGAAGCAAATGGATCAAACAAAGCCGACAAAGCCAGCAGCCGTGTCATACCAATCTGATAAGGTCAAAAGCTGTGAACACAATGGTCCACTTTCCAACCACCAACATCCAGTCAAATGAAGATTAACTCAGCATGCAGTACCGACTGCGAAAACTTTTTGTTCCTACTCTGTCATCTTAATTGCAAATTAGCAATTAATGAACAAGAACTCTGATCTATCATACTATAACACTATTTTTGACCTCCATAAAGAACGCCTTCTCTGTTCCGACACCTGACTTGAATGTATTTCAAGTTGTTTACAGCCCAGCCGACAACAAGGGGCCATGTCTGGGCTAGACTTGCGAATGACCTAACTTATCTATGTTTACAACTTTTTTCATGCTAAATTGGGGGAAAATTGACAGTATCCGTCTCTCAATGACACAATTTTTTTCTACCTTCAAAACAACTAAAATATGAAATGAGGCAGGGAACAGTAAACAATAAACAAGCAAGTAGGGTAACTCTTGCTCCCACAAGAAAACAAATACACGCCCATAATGCCAAAGGAATGCTGCTTATGACACGGAAATCGCCTAGCAGATGTGACAGCACAGAGCACACAGAACAAACGAGGAAACATCCCCTCCACGAATCACGGGCGTGTCTTTGTTTTCTTGTGGGAGCAAGAGTTACCCTACTTGGTTGTTGTTTAAAACAACCAACCAACTTTCACCTAACAATCATTTCCCCCATTTTTGTTTCTCTGCAGAATGTAATCATGGAAGACCAACAAATACTTTTCTGGTGATCAGAATACAAATTTGGTCATTCTTCCATGCGGCCACATGACCCTCACACCAGCAAATTCTGAGAATTTTCATCGTTTGTAAATTGCCCACCAGTGTGCCTTGATACAAAGACCCCTCTTTAGACTGACTGAATTTTGATGACATTGTAGAGAGGTTTTCACAGTAGCATCACAATGAGGGTAACTATCAACAGAGATCACTGTATCAACAGAGATCACATTATCATAAGAAATGGGTATGAACTTGACACCAAGTCTGCGGAATACCTTCACAAGACAGGAATGGGTCACAGACGTTCCATTACCACATTTAATGAATTGTGACTTGTACCCACTCACCACCAGATAACCACAAATACTCACATAAATGCCCAATACAATCAACTCTTTCATCCCTACAACCCGGTTTTCCGGTTTGCAGAAATCCTACCCTTCTTTCTTTCCTGCAGCCCGGAAAACCAGGCAGCACAAAACCCCTTGTTTCCTTCCTGCAGCCTGGAAAATCGGTTCTCGCTGTAAGCTCTTTGAACTTCGCACGAGTCGCATTATCAGCAGATGTCATGACCGGGTCACTCACACGCGGCAGTGTTTATGAATGGAATGGATGCCAGGTGGCCCCTTCAGCATGGTAAAGTGGTCGCCACTGTATTCTGTCCGGTTGCTACTGCATACATGGCAGTTCTCACTTTACACTTCCTTTTTTTTTTTTTCTCTAAATCCAGGAATGAAGGGAATACTCGTAGAATAGGAATGTAGGAACAAGAGGAAGTAATGGTTCACAGAAAAGTACGAATGAAAGAGTTAATAACAGACCATCATGGATACAACTGTAATCTAATGATACATGTACTCACCAACAGATTATCACAGATACCAGTGGCCAGTTTGGCTAGAGTATTGGCATCCAAAGGAGCGATGACCATCACGTCTGCCCAGCGACGCAGCTCTATGTGCAGCACAGGGTCACTCAGTGACCTCCACGTCTGTAGACACACAGTTATGCAAGAAAATAATAAAACAAAATTTCAATAAGCAAAACACTTTCTTCAACTTTTCTGTCCCAGATTAGGAGTAGCAGCAGCTTGCGAGTGAGTGAAAATAAATCTGTTTTTGCCAAATAAATCGTACCCATTTTGTTTGCGTAAAGTCAGTACATATTTCCGCCTATAACAACTTTCAAGCATTTCAAAATAAAGACAAAATGCCTCTGAATGGTTCTGAAATGCTAAAGACTTTATTCTCTTCTCTCTCTCTCAAGTTTTTGCTGGTAAAATCCTCTCCCTCTCTTCATTTCTCTCTCTCTCTCTTTCTTCTTTTTCCTGTTTCTCTTATATCTTCTGAGTCCTCTCACTGCTGTTACTCCTTTCACCTGTAATCTGAATTCCTCACATACACAGCCGTACCTAAGCTCAGTATGTCTACTGCAACAGCTATCACAGCAGCTCATACTGCAAAGAAAAGACCATCAAAAGACCACCTAGCACAGGAGACAACGCACTGCTTATGAATAACTTTGACAGTACCAAAAAAAAAAATTAAAAAAAAAAAAAAAATATATATATATATATATATCCAAAAGAAAAAAGCCACTAGGACAAGAAGCTGTCGTGGTTGTCAATGAAATTTTCAGCTTTATTTGCCTTCGTCAGCACATGACATCCTCCCTGAGTGCCAGCAGGTAAGGTAGTGAGGGAAGAGACGTAAATATTTCAATATGACGTAATATAAAAAAAATTACGTACTAGAATGATACGTAACTCGACAGACGTGTCACAGGTAGTAATCTGATGAATGAAAGCTCTGTGTGTGTGTGTGTGTGTGTGTGTGTGTGTGTGTGTGTGTGTATATATATACACATACATACATACACATATACACACAGAATAATAACATTAATAACCAAGTAAATAAAACAAAAAAAAAACACAAAAAAAAGTTCTTCATGCAGCAATCCAAATGTTGAGATCTTCAAAGGCTTTTGATCCCATTACAGGTTCTTGCTCAAGTGGACAGGTGATGGTGAACTGGATCCTGAAATGGGATCAAAAGTAGTCGAACAGCTCTACAGCCTGATTTCAGCGAGCAAAAAGCATTTTCAACTTCACACTGCACTCTCTGGAAGCTGACTGACCAAGCAAACCTGTCTAGTAAAACACTGAAACTTACTACTAAGGTTAAAAAAATATGGTGACGCAGCAACACCCCCCTCCCCCCCCCTTTTTTTTTTTTTTTTGCAACCCTACACTTTTCCGTCTACATTTTAATTAAGAAATAAAACACACACACACTCAAAACAACTGAAAAAAAGTACTTGCAGAACTCAAATGCTTGCTGTAACATCTACTGTAAGAGCCAGTATACCTTAACAGGGGAGGTAAGTTTCATGCAATTTACAACAGGGTTTCCTTCACTGAGCTGGCAAAAAAATGTGCCTTTTGCTGTATAACTTCACTGTTTAAAATATTTTGACCAGACCAGGACTTGTTTAATGATAAAAGACCCAGACAGTGAAATGAACAGTGTTTCGGGTTCTTCTCAGAGCAAGGTACATTCGTAACCTTTTCTTGAAAACCGTACCTCCAGCAAAGAATTTTCACGGCTAAAGATTTAAATGAAACAGGGTTTTTTCCTTTAAATTCCAAAAATTTGTTTGCTTTGCCATCATGGGTATTCCCAGTGACGAGTCATCTCCATACTTGATTTGCAGGTTGCAGGCCTCCCTTGTTGGCAGTCACCAGGATAACTGGATGAAGAAGATGGGTGACAGTACACATCCCTGTGGTGCACCAGTGTTAGTCTCCAACACATCAGAAACGGTCTGTCCAACCTGAACTTGTTGGGGCCTGCCAATCAGGAAGCTGAAGAAACCCAGGAAATATTGTCTGGGTCAACATCCATGGACAGCAGTATCTCAATGAGGCTGGGTGGTGTTAAAAGCACTCAAAATATAAAATGAAAAAACTAATCAGGACCTATGCCAGAATAGCCTGGTGTATGTCCTGGGTCTGTCAAGTTGCAGATGGAGGTGATGTAAGAGCATCAGGTTGGTGTCCTGCGTATTTCAGTCCTTGATGCAGGTGTACTTGTGTGGGTCTTGGTTGTCTTTAGGGGGCCGGAATAGCTCAGTTGGTAGAGCGCCAGACCCGTGATCCTGGGGTTGTGGGTTTGAATTTCGGTACAGGGGGATTTCCCTCAGAGTTAACATTTGTTCTGACTCCATTTCCCATCCAGTCCTTCCAATGAGACTATAAACTGAGGTTCCGTGTGTGAACGCACACACAACATCTGGCACACACGTAAAATGGAACTTTCAGAAGAGAAGGCCAGTCTGGCCATTGGTATGGATCACACGTTACACATAGCATGCACCTTCCCCGAAGATGGAGTATGGCTGCCTTAATGGCGTGATAAAAAAAAAACGGTCATACACACACAAAACTCCACTGCCTGTCTATACAGGCAGTGTCCGCAGAGTATCAGCCCGCGTACGCAGAAAGAAAAAAACGGTTGTCTTTAATCTGCTTCCTGAAGTGCCTGAGAACAATCCTCTAAGCAAACTTCATCAGGACTGGTGTTAGTGCCACTGGCTTGTACCTTCAGCTGACTCGCAGTTCTCTTCCTGGGCACTAGGATGATCACAGATGATCTCCCCCAGTCATGGGACATGGTCTTCCCGAGGTGCTGCTGGAAAAACTCCCCAAGGACAAAGGTCAAGGTGTCACCGCAAGTCTTCAGGCTCTTGCTGCCACCAGGACCAGCAGCACTTCTGGAGTTTGGCTTCCTGCATAGGCTGCAGACTTTCTCATAACAGATGTTGACAGGCAATTAGAAATCTGGCGAACTTTGCCTATGGCCTGCTGCCACTCAAGGATGAAGTCATGCTGGTAGAAATGTGTAAAACGCATTCAGTTCATCTGTCAGCTTCTCCTCATTATCTGCTTGCAGATCTGATGTTTTTTCTTAAAAAAATCACAATACAGATCAAAGTTTGATCTGTACAATTGTCAGAGATGGATATCACTTAGTTGTATTGTTTTTCTCTCTTTACTTGAAAAAGGCCACAAGGGCGAAAATCTGTGAAATATTATGAAGAGTGGTATTGTGGTATAGTGGGTTTTTTTTTGTTTTTTTTTTTTAATTGTTTTTCTTCCCTCTGGAGGACTATTATATTGGGGGTTTTTTTTTTGTACCCAGGGATGGTACAGATGTGCCAGCACTGTCTGGAGTTGTCCTGCTGGAAACTGTCTTCTGCTCTGGCAGAGTGCTTTTTTCTTCTCTGCCTCAATCTTCTTGTCGGTTCTCTAATCTGCTTCAACTTTATAGTGTCATTCTGCTGGCTGATTGTCTTTCAGCAAGCACCTCAGCTCCTTTGTCACTTAGGGCTTTGAGTTGGGATACACCTAACCTGCTTTGTCCGTATGACCAGTCCATTTAGAAGTTACTACAGTTTGATAAGACATCGGTTGTCTCGTCTACTGGGCAGCCACCATCAAAGAATACATCCCAGTGAGTGCATTCAAAGCAGGCATAGAGACAATCTACTGACTCCTGGCTTCACACTTTGATGATCATAACTGATTTGGACGACTTCAGCTTCGGCTTGTCGACAGGGATCGGCTGCATCATCTGGTGACTGGAACAGCTGAGAGTGGGGTCCACCCATGACTGGAAGGCACCCTGATGTTTCCATAGCACTGGTCTGGTGTGCTGTCGCCACATGGGGTGCAGGTTACCCACTACTTGGAAGCACTTGTTCCACCTGTTGATATCGCCCACAATGAAGGAGAAACCAGGGGATCACAAGACGGGCAATGAATTACATCCCTCAGCATATCTGTAGCAGTGTTGACACACCTAAGGCAGGCAGAATGGCCAGAGTGTGACAGTCCACAGTTCAGTGTCCCCATGGCAGGTGTCCTTCACCATCACATTGGTGCACCAGCAATTGTTTACAAAAACACAGACACCACCCAGGGCCACTCTTCCTTTGAACTTTCTGCTTTATCAGTCACAGCAGAATACACTGAACCTGGGGATTACAGGGTCAGCATCATCTTGCCTCTGGCAAGTCTCTGAGAATCACCACACACTGGCCTCACGAAATTCATGCATGTATGGGCAACAAGTGGTTAGTTCATCACACGTTTTATGTAGCGACTGTGCACTGCTCAGTATGATCAATGGAAGAAAGAAATTAAATTTGCTGCGTCTCCCCCACATCTTGCCTTCCTCTGTGGATAAAGGTCACACAACAGCAAGTGCAGCAGGAACGCAAAATCAAACACCACTGCTTCCACACAAGGGCTAGTGCAAGAAATATGCAGTTCAGGTGAATAGTGCACGATTTTTTGTGGTCCAGTGGCCTACCTTCTTTGTTAAGTGCATGATGTCCACTGAAGTGAGTATACAATTCACTAAGCAATGCAGTCATGACGCAGATGTTTATGACTAGGCATGAGCCAGCACAGCCATGGGGAAAACAAAAGATTACCTTACAGCAACAGTTATCTCACTGGTCAGTGTCACTTCGCTACATTGACTGATCAAGCACACTCCTTCTAGGGGTCAAAAGCCAATCAAAAAATGTATCAACAATACCATTCTTAATGTCACCACAAGCAAAATTTGAAAATTTAGTTCATTCCTTATGTTTAGAAAGTGGGAGGAACAAAGCATAAATCATGTAAAGTGAGAGTATACATGAACTTAGGTCTTAAAAGTCGAGACACAATACTGGCATTCAAAGACAAACAAATACGGTGGCCTTAAGTTAAAAGTCCAATCAGACCGATTTCTCGCACAAATTCTTTATCACTCACTACCTAGCAATCTGTTTCACTCAACAAATTCACAACTTAAAACACAAGACAGAAAAAAAAAAATTCATGTCTTCTCTGAAAACACATGGCTAGTCACAAAGGAAACCTCTCAAAATTTTTCTCTATGTGATTTTTTCAACCTCTGAAGGCTACTATATCCCCCATTTTTAAAAGTGATCTTAAATACTGACAACGTGCTTTAAAGAGTGGCAGCCATATTAAGTGTAAACCCTCATGAGAGTTTTTAAAAAAAGTTTAACCCTTACTATCGACCCAGTTTTGGGAGCCTGTTTACTGTAATCACAGCTTTTTTTTTTTTTTAGCCTAATACCACTGATAGTATGTAATTACATTCGTTAAATCTACTTTGACAATGATCACAAATGGCATATTTACTAAATGCATGCAGACAACAAATCTGACATACCTAATTTTTACAATTTCATGACTTGTCATTATTGTAAATGAAGAAATTCAGGAGAAAAAAAAAGAAAGTCCTAACATACAAAAATGATCAAACAGCTGCATAGGTATACCTTTTGAAATTTCTATCAGCAAGAGGCAAGGGTCTATGGGCCACCCAGCGCCTTGGCAGGTCAAAAGGTTAGAATCCCTATTGGGGGTTCACAGGAGCAACAAAAAACGCTGAAGACAAAAAAATGGAAATTAAAAGAGAAATCAGGCATTTCCAAGCAAACAAGGAGAGACATCTACACAGACTAGCGGAGAGGTTGTCCCAGGGCAAAACTGTGTGACAAGGATTTAAAACTGTAAATGGCAAAACCTTGACTCACAGAAATTTCATCATGTCTCAAACTTGAAATCGTGGATTCTTATCACCTGATGGAAGAGCTGCCCTATGCGACTGTGAAGCCAGACTGAGTGAGCATTTCTAATAGTCCATGAAGAGCACTTTCTGACAGACTGAAAAGAGTTGGCACATGCATGGATGCCATGGAGCACTGAAAAAAAGTTAACTTAAGAACAGGGCATGAAGAACTTCACCATAATTTCTCACCTTTCTTATAATCAATAACCACTAGGATACTAATAGCAGGCACTGTTTTATCGGAAAATTCAAAACTTTACATACATGTCCTAGCTCAAAGAAAGTCAATACGTTATTTTCTTAACCTTTTCGCGACGCGCCGTGCGATAGTGACGGCAACTCTGTTGACCCGTTCACGACGAGCCGTGCCCTGGTGACGGCAGCATTGCTGTACTGCCTGGACGTGCCGTGCCTCCGTGACGGCACAACTATACAAAAATTCCCATGTTCTCTCTCGTCCACCGTCAAGGGGATGCAGCTGCCATAAATATTTAGAACAGGGTTCTAGCCACTAGAAGGCTAAGTTTACATGCACTAGCGATGACCTTTGTGGCCTCAGAGTAGTCCGAACAAAGAGACCCGTCTGGCACTGAAAGACACGTCTGGAATTTCCTGCTTCCCCAATATATCGGGCAGAAGGAGAATGACATGTGGTTTTAGAACTGGTTCAGTAAAGTAGTTCAGAAAATGAGGGGGGTAAAGGGTGTACAAGTTTATCGAAAAGAAGCTGAGCTTGATTTTTATTTGTTCTGTGTATTTAATAGTTTTATAAGTCGTATCATCTGAAGCAAAAACAGTGAAGTGTGTGTACTGTGTGCAATGATTTAAATGCCTTTAAAAAAAAAAGAATTCACTTGGATTATACATACTGAATACCTTAGGCTTTCTCTGCATCTGTTCGAAGTAAGAGCGAAGTTGCTGTTGTCATACTAACCAAACAAACGTAAACAAGACTGTGTTCTCTACATTTTACTTATGTTGTTTCTGTAACAGTAGTGTTGCTATTTCACCCACAATGTATTTAATTCTATGCTCATCACAAAGTTCGCGCTTTACCCTTTCCGTTGATATATAACAATTACTTGTTAGGTTTATATTAGGAGACGTAAAATAAAATGAAAAAAGTGCAAAAATCGCGCGTCTGCAATGGTTGTAAGCACGTGCGGTGCATGTGCATGCAGGGAAGCGACGTTGCTCTGCTGCACTCGTCTGGAAAAGTATTAATCTATTCGACAAAATATTAGGACGATTCAGATCTTTATAACTCCGGCACTTTCATTTCGAAAAACAAAAAAAAAAACAAACAAAAACAAGTGGGTTGTTGGCAAGTTATACAAAACTTAAGTAAATGAGAACAATTTTTTTTTTGAAGCACTCTCTCCTAAGTTAAAGGGTTAGATGTGAAACTTAAGAACATTTCTTTGACTAGATCAGTTGACACTGACTGGACTTCACAGTTGTAGTGGCTGTCGGACAGTCGGTGGCTATTCCTTGTCCTGGTGTGTGACCACAGAAAAGTGTTAATCAACCTGACTGCTACTTTCTTTCATTAGCAGCATGGTTCAGAAAAGAACCCATAAGTTAGTTCCCTTGAACAGGAAGTTGCTTTCAAGGTGCTAAAGTAAAAAATGTGAATGAGAGATAAACTGCATATGAACTGGCATGAATTCATTTCATCCAGTTTTATACGTCCATAAAAAAATGGATAACTGGATGCAGCTTGGACTTAAATACTGACTGACATGATTGATTTGCGACAAATTAGAACAAGGTCCCGATGATGGCTGTAAGTTGCTTTCTTTTTTTGCACGTATGTGTGTGTGTGTGTGTGCGTGTTGTGTGTGTATGCAACAAATACCAGGCCCACAATGAAACCAGTTTTCAAGAGGCAGATATGGCCTACCAACAGCACTGATCAGGAAATCTGAGAAGCTATTTCACACATGCATAGATTACAACTTGACAGACGGACACCTTTCTCTATGCACCAGGATCACGGGGTTTGTTTTATCTCTTTTTTTTTGACACACACTGATCAGAAATCATACTCACATCCCATTCATCTTCATCTGAGTAGACCTGGCAGTTGACTTTGCCTACGTCAAAGAAATGTCTGGAGTTTTTTCGTCGTTACCAGCTGAACTTCCGGCTGAAACAACAAATTGTGAAGATGAATCAAGTTTCTGATGTTCCATATACATTAAAAGCATGCACGCACACACACACGCACACACACACACACACACACACACACACACACACACACACACGCACACACATACACACAGATCAGATTAGTGTAAAATAATCTACAATATTACAAAACTTCATAGGCAAATAACGCTCAAAGAACTGTGATCAATACAAACTAAGACTAGGTGTGACGGCTAATGTAAACTGGCAAAACTCAACAGCATGTACAGTGATTCAATTCACATCTATCTGAACAAGAGGCTCTCTGTAGACACAGTCTGGATGCCTAGTGTAGAAACGTCACATCCCACAGAGCTCCAACCCATAAATGCGAAAAAAAATATATAAAAAGACATAACATGAAACCAGAAACACAGTGAAAGAGACTGCAAGAATCAAGTGAATGCAAAAAAAACCTGGGGCAAAATAATACCTGAGTAAAAACAACAACAAGAAGAAACACCAACTAGGTAGACAAGGTAGGTTATGACTAAACAAATCTTCATATAAGATCATGATCATGACATGAGTACAGTGAGCAAGATTTCAATGGTGCAATCAGTACACTAGTCTCCAAAACAATCATCAACAAGTAGCAGCATAAAATAAAATGGCAGAAAACAAACTAAAAACCTGTTTGATCAAAAACAAACCTTTTTTAAAAGCATATATATGGACGACAAGTTATACTTTGTGATTTTTCAGCTCTTTTCGATGAATCTTGATACATGCTCAGTTTACAATTTTCCTTTTCCATTATGCACGTTCTCTGACTGAAAGCTAAACACAGACTACAAGATCTTTGAATGTGTGAATAATGTATGTAACACGCATCTATACAGTGGTACACAAATGAAGCAATACAAATGAAATGTCCTGCTGGGTATTCATTATCAGGTGCGGTCGAGGACTCAAACACCTAACCTCAAAATTCAAAAACACAAGTGATCCAATCACTCAGTGCAGCCACTGTGTAAAAAGTGAAGTGTATATAAAAGCCATCAATACATAAACTAAATCATGTTTGCATACCTGCACTGATGAACTGGTCAGTGCGTCCACCAGAGCTGGAATTTTCACCGAGGCTACACTTCCTGTGCAGCCCACCAACACTTGGGTCCGTCCATCTTCAATCACTGGGTGAAAGAATCTGTTCTGTTCAGAGAAAAAAAAAAAAATAAATAATACTACATACACATACGAACAGAGAAAACACTGACACACACACACACACACACACACACACACACACACACTCGAATTATGATAATATTTTATCAATAGCCTATGCTCAATGGTCAAGATTTGTTGTTAAAATCTGATGTCCATGTCTGTAGTCAGTACCTGACCATCAATCCATTAAATGTCAGTTGTTTGCGATCTTGCAAATGCAGAACTGGCTCAACAGTCAACTGTGAAAGCACATATCTGAGGAGTGTTGGGCGCTAGAAAGATGCTAAAGGGGTGCAAGCTTTGATTACTGAGTTTGTTCCCAGGTACAAGTGACCAACTCCTTCCAGAACAACCGCTTTCTAAAGACAATAGCTATTGTCAAGACTTGCCAGCTGCTTATCTTCAACACAGCATTCAGTTCTCTTGATAACACTTCATGGTGCCCCGTTTCAGTATTGTTAGAAGTCAAGAAAAGCATAAAGTAGTGAAAAATTTTCAAATTACTCGCCTGTTCCAACAGGTTTTGTGTTTGTTTGCTTGTTTTTTTTAACCATTCAGAAAACATGTCAATATTTGAGGAGGCATAGCATCTTCATTCCGATTTATCATCAATCAGCATTTATTAAAAAGAAAAGTCTCAAATTCTGTTGCCCTTCATGCCCAGCTCTCATGGCACCCTCAGTTTCAACATCCTCTCCACGTGGGTTGGTTCTGTTGGTGTCATCGGTATTGGCAAATTCGTGGGAGCTGTTGTTGGACGAACATGGTGGCACCCTCCTAAGGGACAGCTCACTCATGCCAGCTCTGCAACTATGCAATTACTGTCATCAATTGGGGGCTTAGGAGATGGCATCCTGCATATGTTGAATCAGAACAGGCACCACTGAGCACCACCAAAATGACCCAGCGGCAATGCAGTGTCTCCTCCGGTGGGTTGCCTCTTGACAAACCTGACATTCCCTACTCCCTGTTGATTGCATGTGCCAGGACTATGGCAGGACTGGCTGGGTTGTGGCTGTGGACAGGAGGTTTCAATGACTGGCATAAATGCAATGCCAAGGAGGTGACACACAAATGGGGAAGCAAAAAAGAAAAAAAGAAAAGAAAAAAAAAAGAAGAAAAAAAAAATGATTCAGCTACCTTCAAGCGATCACAATTTGTATGGATGCATTAATTTTCCCACCACTTAAGTTCCGAAATCGTTAAGATTTCCTGCAATTAAAACAGTGCTTGATAAGCAGTTTCAAATAAAATAAATTTCATCAGTTAAAAAAATGAGTATTTATAAAGAATATTAAGTTTTAAACTGAAACCTCAGTGGCAGTGCACCCATGCCCTCTCATTCCGACACCCCGTCCATAGCCACAGCCTGGTCGGCCCGGCCGCAGCCCCAGCACTGGCAATCCACAGGGAGCAGTCAATGTCAAGTCGTCAAGTGGCAACCCACCAGAGACACAACACTGCTGCCGAGTCACTTTGGTGGTGTTCAGTGGCGCCTGTTCTGATCTAACATATGCAGGACACCACCTACTAAGCCCCCTACTGATGACAATAATTGCTTAGTCATGGGGCCAGCGTGAGTGAGCTCTCCCTCCGGAGGGCACCACCACGTCCATCCAGCGACAGCCCCCACGGACTCACCGATACCAGTGACCCCGACAGAACCAAACCAAGACCACAGACGTGGAGAGGACATCAAAACTGAGGTCACCATGAGAGCAGGGCATGAAGGGCCACAGAATTTGAGATTTTTTTTTATGCTGATCGATGAGAACGAGGATGATTAAGATGATGCTACGGATTTCCATTCCAGTCTGAGACTACAAGACAGGGCTGTACTCTACGCTTCCTTTCATAAGATATCCAGGCGTCAACCAGCCCGAGAGATACAGGGCACCTGCAGTGTGTGGTCCAGAAATTTGAGCAACACTCTCAGAAACGCATCTATTAAGTGGATGAAACTCGACTTTGTGGTCCCAGTCTTCTCAACTGAGTCCGCGGCAAACTCAACTCAGGGTCGGAGCCAGTCGGGGCAGAAAAACTCGCATGACTCTGATGGGATTTGAACCCATGGCCTCCCAGACGGGACTCTGTGATGCTAACCACTTCGCCACAGCAATCAGCCATTTCATTCCCTCTGATGCCAACATGACTGGGAACCCAGGCCAGAACAATGTTGTGACCTTCTGCTTTCAACATGGTAAAAAGTAAAAAAAAAAAAAAAAAAAAAGTGTAGAAGTTCAGGCTGATGGAGGTTAAGACCAGCTATCGCCTCCAAAGCTGACAGCAAATCAGCAAATCAGAAAGTCCTTGTTTGTGGATTGAGAGATTATCTTCAGTGCTAGAACCACAGCTGTAAGTTCAGCAGAGTAAACAGAAGTATCTGATGGAATATGTTCTAACAATATTTGAGAAGGAGCACCAGGGCCATAGGCTGCATAGGCCACAGTGCCATCTTCAGACCTGGAACCGTCATTAAATATTTTCTGAAAGGATGGGAATTTTGTACAGAGATCGGCAAACAATGCCTTGCATGCCAGAGAACTGGTGGATTCTTTGCAAAAAGCAGCAAGATTAAAGCAGATTTCTGGTGTGAAAAAGGTCCATGGAGGCTCATCTGGGAAACTTGGAGAAGTCGGACACAACTCCTTGATCAAGACCTGCATTTTGTGCATGAATCTGCTTACAAAGTCCAAACAGAAGAATATAGTTGGTATTGTTTTCAAATTTATTTTGAAACTGAGGGTTAGAAACACAGTCACAGGCAGGGTTTTCAGGTTCAGAGAACAGTCCGAGATAATAGTTCTAGGATAGTTTCAGCCTGCGGTTGGATAATCAGGGTTCACCTGCCTCTGTGTACAGGCTGTACACAGGAGTGGTGCAGATTGCTCCAAGACTGAGACAAAGCCCTTGATAGTGAACAGGATCAAAGAGTTTCAGATATGAGGGTCTTGCAGAGCCGTACACAGCACAACTAATACTAGTCTAGTTTAGAACGGACCAAGGCTCTGTAGAGGTGCAGCAAAGTTTTCTTATCAGCACCCCAGTGAGTGAGTGCTACAACCTGCAGAATGTTCAAAGCCTTCTGGCAGGAAGTTTTTAAGTTTTGATGTGACTAAAAAAGTTAAACTTTTGGTCAAAAATAACTCCTAGAAATTTGGCCTCTTTTACAGCTGGAATGAGCGATTTCCCTATATGGATTTCAGGATCTGCAAACAACTGTCAAAAACTATGGAAGTGAATGCAATATGTTCAAAAAAAGTAAAGCTATTTTCTTCCACCCACAGATGAATTTTGTCCACACAAAGCTGGAGCCTGCACTGAACACTTGGGATACAAGCTTCCTGTTGCACAGACGGCAAAAATCATCTACAAACAATGAGCAATTGGAACCCTGTTGAACTGAGTTAACAATGTTGTTGATTTTGATGCTAAAGAGGGCTGGAGACAGTATGCTCCCTTCTGGAGCACCCAACTCCTGCTCATGAACATCTGAGAGAGTGGTGCCAACCCGAACCTGTCGTTCTGCCCAAAACTTTTTAATAAAAAGTGGAAGACGACCTTGAAAACCAAGATCTTGGAGATCATAAAATATCCCAGATTTCCAGAAAATGTCGTAGCCCTTCTCCAAATAGCTACTATGTTTTTTTTTGTTTTTTTTTTTTTCTTCTCTTGGAGATCAGAATTTTCAACTGTTTCCTCCTAGGAGGTACTATGTGTTGTTTATTTAGAAAGGCATTCTGAAGCATAGGCTCAAGATGGATCAAATGGTCCACTGTAGTTTGAGGTTTGCGGAAACCACACCCTTCTTTTGCCAGAAGACTGTCGGTTTCGAGTTTCCACACGAGGCCAGCACTGACCATATTTTCCATCAGTTTACAGATACAGCTGGTCAAAGCTATCACATGGTAATTTGATGGGTTCAGAAGATCTTTTCCAGGTTTGGGAATAGGTATGACACGGGCTTTTCGCCAAGAGGGTGGTTAAGAACTCAGTAATCCATACATGGCAGTACACTTGTAGCAAGATGTTCAGACCTTTTTGCAGAAGATGTTTCAAAAATATATAATGGATTTTATCTATACCAGGAGAGGAATCGCTGCAAGAAAGTAAGGTGGATTTCAATTCATTTAAAGTGAAAGGAAGACTGTACTCTTCCATGTTGTCCGATAAAAAATTGCAGGGTGATTTATCATGGACAGCTTTGTTTTTGACAAAACAGGCTGATTTGTTTGAAGAGGAATTTGTTTCAACTGTTTAAGCAAGCAAATTGGCAAGTTTTTTTCTCTGTTATTTAAGAGTCAGAAAGCTTAAAATAGTTCACAGTATGGTAGGTGTTTTTTTCCCTTTAATTTTCTTAATGATTTTCCCACACTCTTTTCTTCAATGTTTTAGACGTAAGATTAAAGCAAAATTGTTTCTAGGCCAAACATTCATTGGTTTTAGAGATCGATGCCAAGGCATTCCCAGAGTCAACATTTTCCAGTGTGCAGACATCTAATTTGTATGCTGGAATGGCCCCTGCTCACAAGTGGCACTCTGGGTTCAGCATTTATGCCAGTAGAATGTTTTTTTTTTACCATTGCTCTCTGAGGTAGCGAGGAAGATACAGTTTGTTCGCACAGGTCGGAGCTACCATCCCATGGGATACATCCGACGCTAAGTCCATGGATCATCTCCCAAGTTTATCTTGCAGCCTTTGTGCTGTTTTCATTTTCTAGGCTTCTGAAATACCTTGAACAGTTTGTGCATCAATTTAGCAATCTTCTTCTTAATGTAATGCCCACAATCATCAGGTTGATTATTTTGGCATACTAAAACCTGGGTCTGCGCAGTGGGAGGGCGTGTCGCTGTCAAATTCGTGATTGGGAGGTGGGTGTGGGGGAGGGGGGCTAATGGGGGAGGGGAAGGTGGAGGGGGGGGGGGGGTCTACTATGATTTTAACACTTGCCAAGCTACTCAATGATCCCACGCTTTCGAACAGTGAACTTTTTTTTTTTTTTTTTTTTAAGTAATTACGTGCCACGTGCCATTCTCCGAAGTGGGCTGTCTCTCGATCGAGCAACATCCCTTTTTTTTACGCTAAACCGCTTTCTGCGTTGCATACAAACTGGAGAAATATTAACCGTTTAGTAGGGTGGAGAGGAGGGAGAGACCCGTATCATTAGGCTGAAGACAAAAACACGTGAAACCTTAAATGTGTTCACCTTAATTAACGGGCGGTCTTGCTTCGGTACATGCGGTTAGGCTAGGCGACGGTCATGTTGCACTGACTAGTGCATTTCGCGTCGGCCGGCGATGAAAGGTCTTCTTTAAGCACACACTGGTCGTCTCCATTCTTGCAAACGTTTTCTGACTTGGTGTCATTAGCGAGCAATCACGACTGGCAGTGGGGCTTGGGGTGAAAAAAAAGTACTGATGAAAACGAAAAGGAGAACAAGACTTGGGCCAGTGAGTAAGTCTTGTTTGACGCCCCAAGCTGCTCCCACCACGACGGCCCGTTTTCCTATCCTCAAACAAATAGGCCTACTTTGACGAGAAGCGGAGGCGAACTCTCGTAACACGTGCGTTGCATGAGCGTGTACTCACCGAATGGAGGCGAGTTCAGTGTACCTGAGGGAAGGTGTTTACGTGCCTAATGAATCAACTTGGCTTATGAATTCGCAATAAAATTTGAATGCATGCTTTGATCTATGTTGCTAAGTAAAAGTTCCTCAGAAAGTAGACCAAACACATACTTTTAAGTATCAGCTTGTTTAGTGAATGGTCGAACAAAGTCACGTCTGCACTCTTTGTTTTGTACTTATACACACACAGTAGCTGGGAAAACTATCGCTTCTATTCCTTTTTTTTTTTTTCCCCAGAAATGAAACAATTAACTATCGAGACACCATCGACGCCCCATCTCTTGTTGCCTCGATCAAGGTGTTGTACATCTAATGCCCTGCTTCTACTACTTTTTTTTTTCTTTTCGCTTTGGACTAAAAACTTTCTGAAACGTGTCAGCAATGGCCAGTCTATTGACAATGAATGTATCGTATGGAAGAACGAAAGAAAAACAATCGTAAAGTAAGGCTTCAATCTGATTCTGGATTACACATTATTTCCGAACTAATTTTTTCTTGGGCATTTCCTCAGTTTTACGTCAAAGTTTACTGCACATACTGAGCTTATGAGCAAATCTGTAAAACTGGATGAAAATCCATCCAAACATTTTCGAGTTGTCTTCATACACACACACACACACACGCGCGCGCGCGCGCGCGCGCACACGCGCGCACGCACACACGAACAACAGCAAAAACAATTATCATTTACCACTGCCACCACCACTACTACTTCTACTTCTGCTACCACTTCTAGTAGTGGTAGTAGTAATAGTAGTAGTGGTGGTGGTAGTAGTAACAGCAACAATAAAGTAATGATGATAATAATAACAATAATAGTAATAATAACAATAACAACAATAATAATGATAACAGAAAGGGACTACACTGTGTTGGCCCTTCATCAGGGAGGACAAGCATTTTGTCTGATAATAACCCCATCTCCCCCTTTCCCTCTCGCCAACTCCACCCCCACCCCAGTCCACTCCCATTCCTCTCTCTCTCTCTCTCTCTCTCTCTCTCTCTCTCTCTCTCTCTCGCCCTCTCTCTCTCCCCATGTACCATACTACACAGTGGTTATTCCTGTAAAAACAGCAGATTCTTCAAGTTTGTGTATTAGCTGTTTAACTATAATGAAAAACGAGACAGCTAAAGACACCCCTGATGGTCTATATCAGCCACGGCACCCTATGACATACCAAAGGACATTTCCAACGACCAGTTATTACATCACGGACAAAAAAGAGAGAGAAAATGATCTCTGAAACGAACAACAATAGTTCCTGTCGACTATAATTATCATTATTAAGCATGGCTGCAATCAACAATATCCAGCGTTGGTGAGGTTTATGTGCTAGTGGCTCAAGGGTCTTAAATACGAGCCTCCTGACCAAATTAAGTTTGCATATCACTCAGTTATGTCCATCTGGTGGCTTCGTGGCAGCCAGTCAGAGTTTTTTCATCATAAACAGACACCTTCTTCGGTCTGAGGATATGTTGTATCTTGCATATATTTGCAGCTTGGATGCTGCTATGAATCATTCTTTCTCTGGAATCGAGGTCTCCTGTCTGCAGGAGTCACGAACCATTTCTGGTATTTGTCTTCAGGGTCACATACCGGATAGCCTGGGAACAGTATGAAGAGAGTCCATGGAAACCGGAGTTAACAGGTCAGACATAAACCCGTCCTTATCAAACAATTTGAAACATTTATTATGTATTGTTTTGTGACCTGTTTTGAGCACTTTCGCTATGTTGAGTAAGGGTGAAACGTAGTCAATAAGGCTACTTGAGTCGTCTGTTACACGAGTTTGGCGGTCTACCAGCTGATTTAAATCATATGAGAGAGAGAGAGAGAGAGAGAGAGAGAGAGAGAGAGAGAGAGAGAGAGAGAGAGAGATGAGAGATGATGATGATGATGACCAAGGGTAACAGATAAGCAAACACATGCTTTTTTTTCATCCGGCCTTGCCCCGTTAAGGGACTAAGTATGACTAGCGACTAAGACTTACAAAACTTTTAACAAACACACATATCTTCATAACATTAAAAAGTTAACGTGTGAATAAATGAAAGTGATATGGCAAGATTTAAGACAAAGTGCTTTATCCTGGAACACGGTGGGAAATGACTGAAGCTTATGCAAACATTTTAGCAGTAGACAGGACACTGGAGATTCGTCATCAGTTGATCCGATCTGTTCTCGTCGACTTGTGCGTAACGATTGTTACATTGTCCCAGACAATTAATTGATTCACAGAAACAGTCTGTAGAAGTTAAGCATAGCGTGCATATCAGAGCAGTTTATTTAACAAATGTGATCAGATCGTAAGTGAACTAAAAAAGTATATATTTTTCATGGATCTTTATTCGTTACCCCGTGACTTTCCGTCACGAAAATTGATTTCAGACCATTCATTGGCTTTTGCGATGGAGGTGACCGACAGCCCAGATCATGTTCCCCCTGTATAGGTCTTTATAGATCACTGTTTCTGACCGTTTCAGCGAACAGAGTGCTATGATATGGTTTAAACGGGAATTTTCACTAGAACTTAAGTTTACTTGTCAAGGCAGCAAACTTCATAACTTTGATGATTGTAGGCCTATTTCACCATCGTGCATCATGTGTTTATATATCAGTGTCATCATCAACACAATGGCCTACTCTTTTGAATGGTGGAATGGGATTTAGCATGTGTGTAAGATTTTTTAATGCTTGAGGGACCTCAGTTTAAAGCCTTAAATCAAAAGGATTTCAGGAAATGGAATGAAAAATGTTACAGTCAAGCTTCTTCTTCTTCTTCTGAATACTGGATAGGATTCCCCCCCCCCCCCCCCCCCCCCCCCCCCCCCCCCCTCAAAAAAATGTAACAAAATTGCTTGGTGGAGATTTGAACCCATGACACCAGGATCATGACTCTGGCACTCTTCCTACTGGGCTGTTCGAGTTCCATTGTTATTCCACCAAGAGAAGTGTTCAACCATGCTTAAACATGACACAATACGGGATGAGTCAGTGTGGTTGGGATTAGAAAAATGACATCATACAGGAAGATTTGGATTTGGAAAATATGCCTTTAATGAACTTGTAAGGAGAGGGCTTTAAGTGCCATGTTACTTGGGAATGACTATGATCAGTGACAGTTAATAGCATCATCAAGAAGGCAAATAGGACCCCTTAGTTCATGACAAGGCTTTTAAGATACATGCAGACTAAAGGCAGAGGAAGCTGTGTACAAGGGCCTGATCATACTAGTGCTAGAGTACACAGTCTCTGCATGGAACAACAACCAGCATCAGTTCTGTTGGGGAGTGGGGGTGGGAACTCAGGGGCATGCAGCAAGATGAGGGCTTTGCAGGACTGAAGGAAGACTTCTGGTATTGACCAGAACTTTAGGAGCTGGCCTGGCCTTCAGTAGAAGGAAGAAAAAGGCCAGGTTCATCACCCTTCACAAATTCAAGAACAAATTCAACATCAGCGCCAAGAATGCCCCAGCTTCAAGCTGCCATAAAAAGGAGTAGATGTCAGACAGGCAATAGGCATGTATGTGAAATGATTACACAAAGTGCAATGCTGGCAAGGGACTTTCTTCCCAAGAGTCATCCCAGTGAAATGAATCTGGATTATGTCGCAGCACTGTCAACCAGTGTCACCTTTTGCAGTCTCTGAGGTCAAAGCTCCAACACACTTTGGCTTGTGGATGAGGACCACAAAGCAAACTGCTTGGCCTTACTGTGGCCAACCATCAAAACTATAGCTTCCCCTCCGTCATACAGACTTGCAGGGTTTACACCCCATTTCTTCAGCCACCCAGCTCAGGAACTCCCCACTTCCAAGCTGACCCATCAGCTGCCAGCCTTTTCAGATTCTGAAATTGTTCTCAAGGGTTTGTTAGGTTTTGACATCAACTTCTACTGGTTCAAGTTCTATCTCAGTGGAATGCTTGATCTGGATACTCCAGCACAAGCCCTCTGGTCTTGTTCTTTGTTTTGTCTGCATGCACAATACTTTCTGCATTGAGGAATATGGGCCTTAGTTGTGGTTTGAAGGACTTAGTTACCACTGGATGCTTACGAACTTGAAAGTCTGTAGACTAGGTCAGTCTATTATGGCACCAGTCCTGTTGACATAAATGATTTAAACTGACCAGGTGCAATGTGCCCCACAGTAAGTGGTTCAGTGTTAGACTGCCTCTTTGTTCCTCATTCAGCCATGGTTATGGGCCTCTGGAGCCAATTCATGCCAAAGCCCTTGACCAGACAAGCTGTGGTTACTGTGTAGGATTTTTAGATGCTGATAGCACACGATGCTGCACCCCCTTGGCATGTCATGATTATGATAACAGGGAATGCTTTCTAATTTTGATTTGTAATCTGTGTATCTTAAATGAGAGAAACAGTGAAGAAAGAGAGAGAGAGAGAGGGTGGGGTGGGGGGTGGGGGGGGGGGACACATTAATCATACACAATGTGATGTTTTTTTTTTTTATCTTGTGAAGGTTTAAGAGGAGACAGTGGAACTTGGGGAAAGCTTATACCTGGTACAAGATAGCATGAGATGCATGAAGAAGAAGAGGACAAAGACGTTGTCGCCATGCCTCAGAAGTGTGCAGTAGCAGGCTGCATCAACAGATCAGACAACAGAGAAAGGTATACTCTACTATCCTCCACACCCCTTTATGAGTTTATTCCTTGTTTTTTCCCCTCTTATGTTTTGTGCAGAAACCTGCATAGACCTTTTTTAAATCACAAAGCATATATTTTGGTATTGTTCCCCGATGATTTCAGAATCAAATGTTCTGGGTGGCAGTGAGACTTGTGATATGCATTCATGGTGGTCAGCAATATATACACTGAATGACGTGTCAGAAGTGTAACTTCACACTGAATGTTATTCTGTGTCTTCATGCGTTCATCATGTGTGCTGGCATGAGTGAATGTGTGTTGTTCTGTCACTTGCATGTATGTATAGGACGTCCTGTTGCTGATATAATTAAAGAGTCGCTAGGACGCTTGAGGATTTTATGGACATCTTGGAAGATCCCATTATAATGTACAGGAAAAAAAAAAAGGAATCTACTGGATGTTTTTTTTTTTTCTCTTCTGATTTTGGGCACTCATGTTAGCAGTGACATTAAAATTTTTCAAAGCATGCAAAACAACAAAAATACTGACAAAGTCAGCTAGAGCTTTCTAAAATTCTGACTTGGTATTCTGCCTTTCTATAAAGAGAGAGAAAACCTGGAAGCAGAAACTGAACTTTCAAACGAATGCCAAAATTGGTCAATGTAACAGTTGTTCAGATTTAGATCCATGTCAGTTACATAGGCTGATTTCTCACATGGACTTTTGAACCAGTTTTTATTGTCTTTTTAGTTTTTAGAGAGTTGAGACATGCACATATTTGCATCAATGAAAGGCATAATGATAATAGAAATTAATGGTTTCTTATATAGCGTTTAATCAAACGAATTTCTCTAAGTGCTTTACAAAATCATCCTACATTCACTCTTCTCATACAATAGTACACCTTACACCCACTACAACATACTATTACTACAAATAACTAACAAATCCTAATCTTACGAGTATGACATTCACTTATTCTTCAAGTATCACTACAAAAGCTAAATCTTAAAAAGGCCCAGAGGGCTATGAGTTTGGTTGTACCCCCCCCCCCCCCCCCCCCCCCCTTCATTGACTAATTATGAGAAAATAGATGGTTTTTAAGTTAGACTTGAAGAAGAGATAGAATCTGAATGTCTGAGAGAGTCTGGCAGTCTGTTCCACGTCGCTGGAGCTTTAAAAAAGAAAGATCTTTCACCAGTAGTAGTCCTGAAGCGAGTCATTCGTAGAAGGCGGTCGTCAGCACAGGAGTGTAGTTGTCAAGAGGGGGTGTAGATTTTAAGAGATCTGAGAGATAAGAAGGTCCATTTTCAAAGAGAGCAGAGAAAGTGAGAGTTGAGATTTTGTACGAGATACGGTTTGAGACAGATAGCCAGTGAAGAGAGTGAAGTAGAGGCGAAATGTGACCATATTTTCCTGCTCTACAGACGACTCGTGCTGCATGATTTTGGATTCGCTGTAATCTTTCTATCAGGTATTTGGAAGGCCGGCCAAAAGTGAGTTGCAGTAATCTATTCTAGATAAGACAAATGCACAAATGAGAGTTTTTGTAGCATCTGTGGAGAGAAGGTGACGTACGGAGCTGATTCTTCTTAGTTCTAAATAAGCAGTCTTGCAAATATTTGAAACCTGTTTCTCAAAGGAGAGGGATTGGTCAAGAATGACCCCTAGACTGCGGACAGAGGTGGAGACAGAGACAGTACAGTCATTGATAGTGACAGTTGAAGGCAGAGAGAGAGATGGGTTAGGCTGTTTTGTCATGAACATGAGTTCCGTCTTGTCGTTGTTTAGTTGTAGTTTGTTGGTTGTCATCCAGTCCTTCAGGTCTGCAATGCAGCCCCGCGTCCGAGAAATCAGTGAGTCCAATTTCAGCAATGGGAGCCGACTGATGAAGCTGAGTATCGTCAGCAAAGCTCTCATGCGACATGGCGTGTGACCACTGATGACGTCAGACACAGGACTAGCATACAGCACAAAAAGGACTGGCCCCAGTACAGAACCCTGAGGCACACCGTACCTAGGAGGAGAACTGAGCATCTGCCCTGTACACACACTGTCCAAGTCCGTCCAGTCAAGTAAGATATAATCTAGTCGAGAGCTGTGCCTTTGAATCCAAAGGAAGTTTGAAGCTGTGAGAACAAAATATTATGATCGATGGTGTCAAATGCTGCGGAGAGGTCTAACTAATAAGGAAACATTCCCATCATCAAGCCCACAGCGGAGGTCATTGACTATACGGAGGAGTGCTGTCTCACAACTATGGCCTTGTCTGTAAGCAGATTGATGATTCAAAAGGTGATTCTTTTCGAGATGCTTTAGAATTTGTTCTGAAACGATCTTCTCCAATAATTTTGATAGAAAAGACAAATTTGATACAGGCCGATCATGCTTTAAAAACTTTTTATCTAAGAAAGGTTTCTTGATCAATGGACGTGCCACTGCGGACCGGAAGATTTCAGGAACGTGACCAGAGGACAAAGAGGTATTGATAACATGAGTAAGATGGGGTAGGACTTCATCAATGCTTTGAAAGAGCAAGTTAGTGGGAATGGCATCAAGTTTCACATGATTTAGGGCTGCATCGCAAACAAAGTTTTTTGACATAGTCTTGACTAACAGGGCTAAAACAAGCGAAAGGAGTGCCACAGTAAACTTTGTCATTCAGAGAATGTACAGGTGCAGTAGAATCTAGCTTTTCACGGATAGTGTCAATTTTGCCATTGAAAAACTCGAAGAATTTCTGAGGAAGCTCTTGAGTTTGGAAGATGGTGGGAAGGGGGGAGTAGCTGACTTTGCCTAGGAGACTATTTGTGACATTAAATAGTTGCTTGGCCGTATTACAGGCCAATATCTTTGAAGAACAGAACAAAGTTTTTGCTTGATGAACAATGTCAGTAACATGATTTCTCGTAGTTTGATATATTTCCCTGTGCACAGTCAGTCCCGTGGCACGCCATCGCCTCTCAGCCCCACTACTCTCCTGCTTGGCCTCCGACAACTCGGGACCCACTGTATTGTGCCATTGACACAGTGAGCGATCAGTGATCAAGCGCCTGCTCACTGGAGCATGCTTATCAAGCGTGGCACAGAGGGCAGAGGTCAGCTGACAGGCCGATGGCTCGCTCGGTATGGCTGTGGTCAGATCAGATTTGAAAGCCTCTATTTCGATAGCAGAAATTTTCCTAACTTCTTGTAAGACAGTCTTTGGAATGGCGGGCCTAACGATATCTAATTCACACTTCACAATGATCCGATGCTAGGTTATTGTCAACAGTTGAGGATTTAAGAAGATGATCACTGTCTCTGTCGACTACCCAGTCTACTGTTACCCTGTTGTTCGTCATTTCATTCACGGACTGCATTGATGCTCCACAGTTATGACCCCTTGCATGTTATACATGTATGTGTCTGCCGTTTCCCTGTGTTTCAGATGGGTAGTGATGCCCCACGTGACCGACCTGTCCTTCCACAGTTGTCCGGACCCACAGCTGTTGGAGATCTGGACGCAGCTGCTGAGCCATGGCCACATCAAACCTAAAGTCCTCCACAGCCACACCTGTGTCTGCAGCAATCACTTTCCCCGGGGTGGCCCCTTTCTCAGCAGTCCTCTCCCTACCCTATATCTGAGAGGTTATGATGATGAAGAGGATAACTACGTAGCGGCTCGAATCCTGAGAGACACGATGAACACCGACCATGACTATCCTAAATTGCGACACTATGAAGAAGAGGAGAAACTAGATGACATGTTGACTGTTTCTTGTGTGGAAGAAGTTGAAGAGAAGATAGTGAAACAGCCGTCAGAAGACACAGTGTCCACTAGGTCACGTTGCGTGAATGATTCTGCGCACAGGCAGAAAGAAAGTAAAACCATCAAAAGTTCCTCTGATGGGTTGAGCACAAGGTCTGCAAAGCGCAGAGTCACAGCTGAAAAGGAGGAGAAAGAGGAATTATTCGCCACAAGAATTTCACAGCAGAAATATGCCCCAGTTTTATCAGTTAATTCTGTGGACTTGCAGAGAACTCCGTAACAATGAAAGACAGCAGACGCTTCAGGGCAAGAAAACGAAGGTACAGCAGAGACACAGACCACATGTACAACTCCAGAAAATCAGAGTCAGTCAAACACAGCTTGTCTAAGATGCCCAGGGACAGAAGTACAGACCATCTGTATGACTGCAGAAAAGTGGATAGTGTGGACAGTTCCTGCGTGCAGACTCCCAGCAACAGGGATACTGACCATATGTACAACATGCCCAGGACAAAACTGAATGAACTGATCAACCCCACTTCTGTCGCACAGGTGTCAAATTCCAAATGTACAGCGAGAGATGATCCAGAGAGTGCGGCCATTGTGGACAAGAGAGTGGTCGACAAGGATCACATGTACCAACACAGAGTGCGGAAGAATAGAAACAAAGTGGACAGCAGAAGTGTTGAAACCAGAAACAGCCAGTGCCATCCAGGTGCTTCAACCAAAAAGGTGTCAAAGCTGGAAAGGAATGATACGGAGAGGACAGGAACGACAGTGATCACACAAAGAAACAGGTCACCAAATGTGAAAACAGTGTTCTCCCAAGCAAAGAGGCCGTCACAGACACTGCTAGTGGAAGTCATGCTTACGTAACAAGACACGGTGGAAAACCCAGGAAGAGGGTGGTTAAAAAGCTAAGAAGATGTGCAGCTCCTAAGGACTGCCCTTCAGTGGAAGACACCGCCTCTCCATGTGACAAACCTGCTGTCAGTGCGAATGTGGTCACTGCAAGCCCCATCCCCTCCGACACGGAGTTGGATCATGTCTGTGATGAGGACAGCTTGCAAACAGGGGTCTGGCACACCGACCATATGTATGTCCATCTGAACACCGACATCCTAGAAAGAAAAGAGCCGCCTGTTATGACGCCCTGCTTTTCAATAGAGGGCTACAAACAGGAGCACAGTTATGCCAACTCAGAGGAAGTGCACTACAACGCCTGTGTCAACTGCTCTCAGCTGGTGCAGCAGTTGATCGGCACCATCCGCCAGCAAGGCGATCGTATCGATAAGCTCAAGAAGAAACTGCATGCTGCGAATGCTCGCAACAAGCAACTCGCGTCCTTGTACAATCAGATGTGCCAGAGCTTAGAATGAGCACCAGTTGCTGTGCCGATGTTACTGTCGAGTTGAAAATGAGTGAAAGTGTTTCCTGTACACCTTTCCTCTCCTGTCTGCCAGCAAAATTCAGACACTGGTTTTCCGGGTGGCTTCTTCACATTACTCACTGCGCTTGATGTAGGATTGTTCTGCATTTTGGCCCATGTAAGGGGAAAAAAAAGGTCAAGACTATACCCTTGTCTTTCGTGATATATAATTTTGCGTCATTTTTTTAAGGGATGGGAATGTGGGATTGTATTGCACTATCAGAAATGGATGTGTGTTTATGTACTCTGTTTTGATGTTAGAAGAGTGTATACGTGTGTTTATGTGTATGTGTGTGCATGTCTGTATTTGTGTGTGCGCACAATATTGACAGATGACTATGATTCGCAGTCTGAATACTGTATTTGATCGTGTCTGCAATTTGTCTGAAGGAGTAACTGTGAGCGAGAGTCCCACCCCTTTCCATAGGTATTCTGTACCCTGTATCGTCATTTTTTGTGACAAAAAGAAAACTTTCACATCTTTGCATATATATATATTGAGAATGTTTCTTACCAGAGTAAGTTTTTGAAGTAAGAAAATGTTTGATCCCATTTGATTGCCAGCCAGCACCAGCGTTGGTCTGCTTGATGAATCAGGTTATACAGTCGGTAATGAGTACTAGTCGGTGAATGGGTGGTATCCCATTTTAGCAACATCCTCCAAGATGATGTCATCTATTTGCAAGTTCAGTGGAGTCACATCCTATTATTTTAAGCGACCTGGTTTGGATGTACCTTATGGGGGCATTTTTCTGCTGTTATCCCTTTTTTTGTTGTTAATATTGAAGATGTGACGATGTTTGAATCAGTTCAGTTTTAGTTTTGTCATTGGCAGTTTGTCAGTGGGTCAGCTTTTCTCCCCACTGATCCCTTCTTGTCCTACCCTCCCCTTCCTTTCCTCACCTTCCATGTGCACAGAGAGAGAGAGAGAGAGAGAGAGAGCTGACACACACACACACAGTGAGCAGTAAGGGTGTTGTGTGTGTTTGAAAGGTTACCAGCTCAACTGTTCATTGAACTGTAGGAAATGAACACAGGTGCTTGCACACACATGCTTATACATGCATGCATGTACACATTCACACACGCACCAAGAAAGAGACGAACAAGCGAGAGAGTAATCTGATTTTTGGCGTCGTATACTATACCATGTCAGACCATAGCATTAAACGGCTGTCAGTCAGCTCCGTCAGGCCGAAGTTTTGTGGCCAATGCAGTAATAAGATAGTCACGTGACGCCCACCTACTTCCGCCTACGGAAGATGCCGAAGTTCGTGTACTGAACGTCATTCTTCTTCGGCCCCAAGCAAGATAAGTCTTGTGCTCTGTCTCGCCTATACTTTTTGCCTTTGTGTAAAGATTGCTGTGTTCGCATTCTGAACTCATTTATTGTGGCTTGTGCTTATCCCTCAGAGTATCTTGACGTGTGAGGTTATCGCTGGGCTAGCATTCTAACCTTATTTTCGGAATTTTCTCGCGATTGTTTCCCGGTTCTGCTTTCCGCGTCACCGGTTCAGCTGTTCGCAATTTCCATCGCCGCGTTCATAGCTGTTCGGTGCCTCTCTTATCCATCGGCCTCCCTTTTCAATCGCCTTCGGCCCAGTCGCCACTAAATTCCGATTTCTCCCTCGCCGTCATTTATTCCACAACCTCCTGTGCGACGATCGTGAGCCAGTCTCGTCGCCATCTCCCTGCCTCGTCGCCATTTTGTTTTGCACCGGTCTCCCCCTCTTGTCACAAACTTATACCCCAGTATTTTACAGGGGGTTGTTTTCGTCCAATTTTAATTCCTTTGCCCCCTTCCCTCATTTGCCAGAAAATTCTCGCTCGCCTTCGTGTCCTCAACGATCGCGATCGACCGTTGTCCTGGTATTTACACGTGGCGTTACTCAGCACTTTGCGCCACGTCCACGGTCGCTTCTCACGCGCAGTTTCGCCTTATCTGCTGCGCTTGGTGTCCCTGTACGGACTTGTTTTCCTTATTTTCCATTGTGTACGTTGTTCATTTTTTTTGTGTGCGCACGGTCGATCGATTGCCCTAGTTATTCCCCTCGATCGACCGTCGTGACTTTCTCGCTTACGATCGTGTGCTCCGGTTTCGCTCGGCGCCATCGCCCAATATGGTGAAGGACTCGGCTGGGTCGAGCAACAACCCTGACGTGCAGGGTTCGCGCTCTTTCCCGGAGGACCCACGAGTTGGTTCCAACCCCGAGCGAACCGTTCTCTCTTTGGGAGAACGGACGGCCGCGGTAGTTGGAGATGACCCTCCCGCGGAGGGGACGCGGGAATCTCCCTCCTCTACCCGACCGACGACGGACGCACGACCGTTGCGTTCGAAAGCTAGAAGGCAACCGGCGGCCATTGCTAAGTGCCTTTCATTCGACATGCCCAGGAAATCTAAGGGCAAGGCCCCACTTAAGGGACCCCCCCCTAGCCAAAACTTCCCAGCGGGAGTCCGCTTCGCCCCCCGCCACCCTGCCTTCTAGCTTTTTCTGCGCTTACACACTCATCGCCTTACTATGCCGAGTCACGCGACCCCCGGCCCCCGGGGACCCTTGCCGGGCCGCGGACAGGCACGGGTGACGGCCTTGGGCTGGAACCCCCACCCGTCACTCGCATCTATGAGACAGGCGGGTCCGCTTCTTCCCCCCATCTGGACTCGCCTTCTCACGACGCTCTCCCCCTCCGTGCACAGGTGCAGCCAACACCCCTGCACGAGGAGCGTCCCCTTAGCTCCGGAGGCAGTGTTATGGCCACGTCTTGGCACGACCATGCACATGTCCATAACTCTGGGCGTATGGGAAACACCGAGTGCATCCACGGTTGTGATCATACACAAAGACGGCCGACCAACCCCGCTCGCCCGTCGCAGGTTCCCCTAGGGGTTCAGGACGTTGGGGGCCCGACCTACTCGGCCCCCCACTTGGGCAACGTCCTCGGTCCCGTTCCTCCGGGGGGAGGATCTACCAGCGGGACCACGGGTAACCTGCCCCATTCCTCTGGGGCCCGGCATGCTCCCGGGGGGGGGGACCACACACTACGGTCGATTATTATTCCCCCCCTCCTGCCCCAGGTTACCCCGGTCCCCGGCGAGTCCCTGCACAGTACTCTGGGCCGCCACAGCCCGCTTATCTCCCCGGGGACCAGTGGCTCTATGCCCCGAGAGGGACCAGTGGCTTAATACCCACACCAACCTGATCAACTCTTTGGTCGATTGTGGCACCCAATCTCACAGACTTGGGTCGACCTGGGTCTCCCACCTCGGGCGCTGTCCGATCGGCAGTCCGGGCTCTCCCACCCTAGCCCGTCTGCCGAGTATAGAGCCACGAGGGTCCCGCCCTCCCCCCCCCCACCACCACCCTACCAGGGCGGGACCCTCGCGCCCTCGCGCACCCGCGCACTTGCCTCCTGAGGAAGACCTCCCTTCCCAGGAATTAGACTCCCCACAGCCTGAGGAGGACTACGATGAGGACCTCTTCTCATCACTTTATGACATCAACACCATTGAACGGTTTCGACCGGACTTGGTGTCGAGGGACGCCCCTCCCTCTGCCGATATCTTGGCCTTTCTGAGATCGTTGGGCCGCCCCCAGCCCAACACTCAAGACTCAGGATTGTAGCTCCTCAGTCCCTCACTTCACACTGTGGGAGAGTCCGGCGAAACGCGCCAGGGGTGCAGACGCCGTCCCCACGCCGGTCAAGACCTTCCCCCGGCACCCAATGCGGCCCCTTTCGGCGCCCTACTTGGGACCGCAGGAAGCACCCTGTTACCTCCCTCTTTGCTGACAATCCGGCCACCAGGGAGTGGGGCCATCTCCCAATCGGATTGTCGCCTGATACCCAACCGGGCCCCCCCCTACTTCGGCCACTGTCTCCTTTAAGGCGTTAAAGGACTGGGACCGAGTAGCCCGGATGGGCATCTTACACACCACTGCAGGGCATGCCTACCTTAGCATGCTCTTGCAGAGGGCGGAGGTACTCTGGCCTGGGGATGACGGCGCCGTCCCAGGGCCTTTCGGATACAAACTCCGAACCCCACCAGGACGAACTTCGCTTGTTCAGCGATCCCTTCATGCGACACCTAGTCAACAGGATATCGCATCACTTGTCGGCTGCGGCGGACAGCGCAGCAACGACCCCATTTTAATTGTCTGCTTGTGGCTAGAGACGCGGTGCTTGCACGCTCCTCGCTCTCCCCGGCACTCAGGGCATCCCTACGATGTGTCCCGGGCCAGGATCACTCGCTCTTTGGCGAGTACTCCACCTCGGCTATGTCTCTCTCTCTCGAGGAACGCAAGCAGGCGGCGTCCTTCGCCCCCCGGCCTCAGCCACGCCCTTCCAGGCCCCCCTTTCGGTCCTACCCCAGGGCCAACAGGCCCACTCCGTACCCCCGTCAAGCCCCATTTCACACCGCCGGGCCGGCCAAGCGCCCACTAAACTCGCAGAGGCCTAAACCAAAACCTCGCCAGAATTTTCGGTTCGGCCAGCAAGCACGGCCCCGCAGGTGACTGGAGGACACTCCCGTAGGGGGCATGGAACTGGCACAACCTGCCCAGCAAGACACCGGCCCTCTGTACCCCTTCCCCCCCGGGACCATCGGCTCCCCTGGCGGGCAACCTCTCCCGGCATGCCCGCCAGTGGCGACGTATGGGCCTCAGCCCCTGGGTAGTGTCGGTGCTTCAGGATGGGTTTCGCCTACCCTGGGCACACGGTCGCCCTCCCCTCATGCGTTTTCCTCCTCCGTCCCCCAGCGACCCCCCACCTGCCCAGGCGGAGGCCCTCCGCCTGGAAGTCCTCGAACTCCTACAGAAGGGGGCCATCGCAGAAGTTTTCCAGCCCAACCCCGGGTTTTACTCCCACCTGTTCGTGATCCCCAAACCTTCGGGGGGATGGAGGCCCATCCTCGACCTTTCTCCCCTCAACAAGTTCCTAAGACATACCAAGTTCAAGATGGACACACCCTCCCAGATCAGAGACTCCATTCACCATTTAGATTGGGCGACCTCCATAGATCTGAAAGATGCGTATTTCCAAATCCTTATCCACCCGGCGCACAGACGTTACCTCCGGTTTGTCTGGCAAGCTCGGTTTTCCAGTTCAAAGCTCTCCCCTTTGGCCTCTCCCTGGCACCCTTCCTCTTCACGAAGGTTGTCAAGGAGATGGCCGCCCTGGCCAGGCAGGAGGACATTCGCCTCCTGGTTTACCTCGACGACTGGCTTGTCCTAGCCTCCTCCCAGGCTCAGTGCCAGGCCCACACCACCCGCCTCCTCAGCCTTTGTTCCACCTTGGGGTTTGTAATCAACCCCCTCAAGTGCGAACTTATTCCCAGTCAGAGGTTCTCTTTCCTGGGCATGAGTTTCGACACGATTACCATGAAGGTCGCCCCGACCCAGGAGAGGTCCGCCCGCATCGTGGACCTCATCGTGCGCCTCCGAGAAGCCTCGCACACCTCGGCCAGAACTCTGTCCTCCCTCTTAGGGATGATGGAGTCCCTTTCTGCCCTCATTCCGCTGGGTCGGGTCCCCAAACGCCAGCTGCAGAGGGAGTTCCGTCGTCGTTGGTCCCAGACCTCGGACCGCTGGGACCTGACCATTCCCCTCGGCCCCTGGTTCTCGGGTGCCACGGAGGAATGGCTCAATCCGTCCACCCTGACCACCGGCGTTCCGATCTCTCTCCCAACTCAGTCCCTCGAGCTATACACGGACGCCTCCAACTCGGGCTGGGGGGCCCCACTGGGGGACAGTCATGCCTCGGGGATGTGGGACACACAGATGGCTCGCCTCCACATCAACATATTAGAGTTGGAAGCGGTCAGACTGGCCCTCCTCCACTTCCAGCATCTAATCGCGCACCGACTGGTTCTCCTCCTCACGGACAACACGTCGGTAGCCCATTACGTCAACAAGGGGGGGGGGGGGGGGGGGGGGGGGTCACTCCATCGGCCTCTCTCTCAGGACAGAGGCCCTCCTTCGCTGGTGCCACGCACGGGGAACCACCCTCCGTGCGAGACACATAGCGGGGACACGGAACATCCTGGCAGACACTCTCAGCCGGTCAGGGACCCTTCTGCACACAGAGTGGACCCTGAACAAGCTGACACTAACCACTGTCTGGGATCACTGGTTCAAGCCCATGGTCGACCTATTTGCGACACGGTTCAACCATCGACTCCCCATGTATGTCTCTCCAGTCCCGGACCCCCCCGAGCGTACGCGGTCGATGCGCTCTCCCTCCCCTGGACGGGACTTGTCGCCTACGCCTTTCCCCCCTTCCCCATACTTCACAAAGTGATCAGGAAGGCCAGGCTGGAGAGACCCAAAACTCATCCTCATAACCCCATGGTGGCCCGACTCAGTCGTGGTTCCCGGACCTCAGGTCCCTAACTCACGTTCCCCTCTCCAGCTAGCCCCCTCGGTGGGACTTGCTCAGACAACCTCGCTCGGGCCTCCCTCACTCCAATCCCCGGATGCTTCGCCTACACGCTTGGCTTCTATGCCAGCCAAATTGCGACCACCGGTCCCCGCCGCCCCCGCGCGACAGACCCCGGTCTGTCCTAGAGACCCTGACAGAAGCGGGAGCATCGCAGGGACTACGAGACTTGGCCTCGGCCTCTCGTAGGGCTAGCACAGAGTCCCTCTATAATTACAGATGGGAGAGATGGGTCACGTGGTGCACGGCTAACTCGGTCCCCTACCTACACCCCTCCAACATCCAGCTAGGCAATTTCCTATCCCACCTTTCGTCCTCCTTAAAAACTCTCGGCTAGCTCCATTCGGGGCTACCGATCGGCCGTATGCACCACCATCCGACAGCTCGGCGGCCCATCTTTCGACAATGACTTTCTACTCAGAGAACTATCACGGGGGGTTGCCTACGGGAAGCTCAATCCCCTAGGCGCGCCCCCTTGTGGGGACTCTTTCTGGTGTTAGGCGCCCTCAGAAAACCCCCTTTCGAGCCCCTCCGCTCCATTCCCTTTGACCTCCTCTCCTCAAGACCACCTTCCTTCTCTCCCTGGCCTCAGCCAGAAGGCGAAGTGAGATTCATGCCCTCAGCGGGGACCCTCGGGACATCGCCTTTCACAGAGACGGCTCGGTCTCACTTAAGTTCCTTCCTGAGTTCCTAGCGAAGAACCAGGAACCGGGCACACCCTCTCCTTCCCTCCTGATCCGCTCTCTAGCGGATATCTTAGGCAACGAGCGGGGGGGGGGGACATGGACCTGTGCCCTCTAGGTGCCTCAGATACTACTGGGAGCGTTCCCGCCCCAGGCGTTCCTCGCAGCGACGCCTTCTTATCTCCATCAACCCCAACAACAAGAAGGACATATCGGCGGGCACTATCTCTAGGTGGCTATCCAATACTATCAGATCTGCCTATGCCCAGGCGTACAAAGACCTCCCAGCCCTGTCACCCCGAGCATGAGGTCAGAGCGCTGGCCACGTCCTCAGCGTTCCAGCACTCTGTCCCCGTGCGCCATCTCCTGGAGGCAGCCTACTGGCGTTCGGAGAACCCTTTCATAAACTTTTATTTAAGGGACATCCGCATGACCAGGGCTGATGGTTCTAAAGGGATTTCATTTGTGGCGGCCAATGCAGCCATATCGGTCTACCCCAGGAACCATTAGGGCGCTCGGCCCTCCTCCTATTACTTTAAATTCTGCTATGGTCTGACATGGTATAGTATACGACGCCAAAATGGGGAGTTTGTGTTATACTTACTGCATTGGCCACAAAACTTCGGCCTGACGGAGCTGACTGACAGCCGTTTAATGCTATGGTCTGACATGGTAAGTATACTTAGCCAAACAGGGAGTATAACACAAAACTCTCCCATGTCTGTTCATCGGGGAAACAAAGTTATACTAGTGATACAGTTGGTTGTGAATGAACATTGCTTTAAAAGTGGGATATTGCCTGCGTGGTTGTTGCCTAACTGGACTCGCTCATTTGCATGTCACTGCTATGGCTCATTGTGGATGACAGTCAAGAGGAAAAACTCTGTGAAGTAAGGTAGTTACCCTGCTGTCTAGCCAAGTCCATGTATTGCAGAGCGTGGTCCTGGGCTTGATCCTGTCCTTGTCTGTCCCGAATCGACTGACCTCAGATTGTAATTACCATTGGGGTATGGTTGTGTAATCTGCAAATGGTTAAAGTTTGGGATGCCTAGTTGTAAAAACTGATGACATTCTGAAGAAAAAAGAAACCCTGTTCAATGCTTTATGAATCCGTGTGCGTTTGTTTTCCACCAGGTTGTTTTGATCAGAAAGGCTGTCAACCCATTTTAAAGGGTAAATGTACACATCCAATCATGTGAATAGTTAAGGAACAACAAGCTCAAACCAGTAGGTCAGATGTCAGTATTAGTCTAATCTTAAATGCAGGAACATGCCAAAATTCTTGCAGAATCAAGCAGAAAGTATAATCAAAACACACATAGTTCCCATACCTGTGTATTTGATTGTGAGTTCTATAGTATTATGTTCAGTAGAGCAAGGAATGGAAAAGAAGCACTCAAGATGTTTCATCCCGCTCATAAGAGTTGTTTTATTTTGTTGTATTATGAATATTGAGTAATCATTGAATGTGTGTTTTGGTAGTTCCACACCTCCCACTCCCCCTTTACCCACCCTTCTTGCTTCTTTCGCTAACCCACACACACATCCAATGGAGGAACGTATGTATACAGTGTGTATCTGTGTGCATACATGTATGCATCTACACACTTTCGTGCAAGAGATTGCACATGGAGACACTCTTTTAATGATGTACTTTTGAAAAGAGATATCTACACAACACGTTTATTATCAAATTTAGTGACACTTTTCATTGCACTGGCTTAAAGTGAGGCAAGTTTTGTTAAATTGGAAGTAAAAATGGGGCAGCAATTTGCATTTGAAGTAATTAAGAGGCACTGTTTGTATACATGTATACATGCCAGGAGTAAGATTTTGTCTGCTGCATTGTTTTTTTCTCATGTGAGTGAACGTATGTATTCTTTCTTAGCACCTTTGAAAGACTTGGAATAAATCACAGTTTCAACAGTGACTTGTTTCATGATTTCCATGTGGTGTAGTCCATCATGTTTGAATTGGTTTCAGGAAGTTTGTTGTATAGCTTTGGCCCTTGTTCCCTCTGTCCAGCGAGTTGTATAGCTTTGGCCCTTGTTCCCTGTCTGTGCAGTAATACATGTATTTTTGTATGTCCTCTTCTAGAAACATTGCATATTGGGGGTTTTTGTTTTGTTTTTTTTAAAATAATTTTGTGGCTCTGTCTGTGAATATCATTTAGTGAGTTTGTGTGGAGAAAGCCAGTGAACAGTGAAATTTCCCAATGGCGTTCCACCAAATAAACTCTCCCTAGATGCAGGACAAAAAAAAAAAAAACCTTTGAGTCAGTAAAATTAAAGTATCTGTACTTTTATTTTTCATTATCTCCACCCTCCCTTTCCTTCCCCCTTCCTCTCTCCCTTTCTTAAGAATTTACTGTTGTGGAATATTTAGATTTACCTCCTGGTAAAGAGCCCCTTTCATTTTAAAAGACTCGTCTTATTCATGTCATTTTGCTGTGTGTGTGTTTGCGAGTATAAAGAATCCCTTTCATTTTAAGAGATTTGTTTTATTCATATCATTTTGTTTTGTTTGTGTGTGTGTGTGTGTGTGTGTGTGTGTACGCGCGCACGCGCGTGTGCATGCATGCTACTGTTTGCCCTTGTCTTATCAGCGCAGCAAAGGGCAATTTGAAATGGAGTGGTAAACTAAGATGCTGGCATGCTTTTTTTTCTTTTGCAGTATCATAGTGTTAACAGATGAAACTACAACCAAAAATGAACAATTGGTAATTTTTGTTTAAAGAAAACTGGCAAAGGTTGTTTGCAGATGGACAGGGGAAAGTGGGATCGGAGTATGGGGAGAGAAGTAAGATGGGCAAAGGTGAACTGTTTTCATCAGTCCGACAACCCCACACAACATAGTGAAGAGGAAAAGGATAAAGNCACGCTTGGCTTCTATGCCAGCCAAATTGCGACCACCGGTCCCCGCCGCCCCCGCCGACAGACCCCGGTCTGTCCTAGAGACCCTGACAGAAGCGGGAGCATCGCAGGGACTACGAGACTTGGCCTCGGCCTCTCGTAGGGCTAGCACAGAGTCCCTCTATAATTACAGATGGGAGAGATGGGTCACGTGGTGCACGGCTAACTCGGTCCCCTACCTACACCCCTCCAACATCCAGCTAGGCAATTTCCTATCCCACCTTTCGTCCTCCTTAAAACTCTCGGCTAGCTCCATTCGGGGCTACCGATCGGCCGTATGCACCACCATCCGACAGCTCGGCGGCCCATCTTTCGACAATGACTTTCTACTCAGAGAACTATCACGGGGGGTTGCCTTACGGGAAGCTCAATCCCCTAGGCGCGCCCCCCTTGTGGGACCTCTTTCTGGTGTTAGGCGCCCTCAGAAAACCCCCTTTCGAGCCCCTCCGCTCCATTCCCTTTGACCTCCTCTCCTTCAAGACCACCTTCCTTCTCTCCCTGGCCTCAGCCAGAAGGCGAAGTGAGATTCATGCCCTCAGCGGGGACCCTCGGGACATCGCCTTTCACAGAGACGGCTCGTCTCACTTAAGTTCCTTCCTGAGTTCCTAGCGAAGAACCAGGAACCGGGCACACCCTCTCCTTCCCTCCTGATCCGCTCTCTAGCGGATATCTTAGGCAACGAGCGGGGTGGGGACATGGACCTGTGCCCCTCTAGGTGCCTCAGATACTACTGGGAGCGTTCCCCCCCCCAGCGTCCTCGCAGCGACGCCTTCTTATCTCCATCAACCCCAACAACAAGAAGGACATATCGGCGGGCACTATCTCTAGGTGGCTATCCAATACTATCAGATCTGCCTATGCCCAGGCGTACAAAGACCTCCCAGCCCTGTCACCCCGAGCCCATGAGGTCAGAGCGCTGGCCACGTCCTCAGCGTTCCAGCACTCTGTCCCCGTGCGCCATCTCCTGGAGGCAGCCTACTGGCGTTCGGAGAACCCTTTCATAAACTTTTATTTAGGGACATCCGCATGACCAGGGCTGATGGTTCTAAAGGGATTTCATTTGTGGCGGCCAATGCAGCCATATCGGTCTACCCCAGGAACCATTAGGGCGCTCGGCCCTCCTCCTATTACTTTAAATTCTGCTATGGTCTGACATGGTATAGTATACGACGCCAAAATGGGGAGTTTGTGTTATACTCCCTGTTTGGCTAAGTATACTTACCATGTCAGACTCTAATGCCCGCCCTACCTTCCCCTCTAGCGCCAAGTTCCCTGGGGGTTTGCCTTGCGCGCAGGCCTCATTGAATGACGTACAGTACACGAACTTCGGCATCTTCCGTAGGCGGAAGTAGGGTGGGCGTCACGTGACTATCTTATTACTGCATTGGCTCTGTGAAGTAAGGTAGTTACCCTGCTGTCTAGCCAAGTCCATGTATTGCAGAGCGTGGTCCTGGGCTTGATCCTGTCCTTGTCTGTCCCGAATCGACTGACCTCAGATTGTAATTACCATTGGGGTATGGTTGTGTAATCTGCAAATGGTTAAAGTTTGGGATGCCTAGTTGTAAAACTGATGACATTCTGAAGAAAAAAGAAACCCTGTTCAATGCTTTATGAATCCGTGTGCGTTTGTTTTCCACCAGGTTGTTTTGATCAGAAAGGCTGTCAACCCATTTTAAAGGGTAAATGTACACATCCAATCATGTGAATAGTTAAGGAACAACAAGCTCAAACCAGTAGGTCAGATGTCAGTATTAGTCTAATCTTAAATGCAGGAACATGCCAAAATTCTTGCAGAATCAAGCAGAAAGTATAATCAAAACACACATAGTTCCCATACCTGTGTATTTGATTGTGAGTTCTATAGTATTATGTTCAGTAGAGCAAGGAATGGAAAAGAAGCACTCAAGATGTTTCATCCCGCTCATAAGAGTTGTTTTATTTTGTTGTATTATGAATATGAGTAATCATTGAATGTGTGTTTTGGTAGTTCCACACCTCCCACTCCCCCTTTACCACCCTTCTTGCTTCTTTCGCTAACCCACACCACATCCAATGGAGGAACGTATGTATACAGTGTGTATCTGTGTGCATACATGTATGCATCTACACACTTTCGTGCAAGAGATTGCACATGGAGACACTCTTTTAATGATGTACTTTTGAAAAGAGATATCTACACAACACACGTTTATATATCAAATTTAGTGACACTTTTCATTGCACTGGCTTAAAAGTGAGGCAAGTTTTGTTAAATTGGAAGTAAAAATGGGGCAGCAATTTGCATTTGAAGTAATAAAGAGGCACTGTTTGTATACATGTATACATGCCAGGAGTAAGATTTTTGTCTGCTGCATTGTTTTTTCTCATGTGAGTGAACGTATGTATTCTTTTCTTAGCACCTTTGAAAGACTTGGAATAAATCACAGTTTCAACAGTGACTTGTTTCATGATTTCCATGTGGTGTAGTCCATCATGTTTGAATTGGTTTCAGGAAGTTTGTTGTATAGCTTTGGCCCTTGTTCCCTCTGTCCAGCGAGTTGTATAGCTTTGGCCCTTGTTCCCTCTGTGCAGTAATACATGTATTTTTGTATGTCCTCTTCTAGAAACATTGCATATTGGGGTGTTTTTTTTTTTTTTTTTTTAAAATAATTTTGTGGCTCTGTCTGTGAATATCATTTAGTGAGTTTGTGTGGAGAAAGCCAGTGAACAGTGAAATTTCCCAATGGCGTTCCACCAAATAAACTCTCCCTAGATGCAGGACAAAAAAAAAAAAAACCCCTTTTGAGTCAGTAAAATTAAAGTATCTGTACTTTTATTTTTCATTATCTCCACCCTCCCTTTCCTTCCCCTTCCTCTCTCCCTTTCTTAAGAATTTACTGTTGTGGAATATTTAGATTTACCTCCTGGTAAAGAGCCCCTTTCATTTTAAAAGACTCGTCTTATTCATGTCATTTTGCTGTGTGTGTGTTTGCGAGTATAAGAATCCCTTTCATTTTAAGAGATTTGTTTTATTCATATCATTTTGTTTTGTTTGTGTGTGTGTGTGTGTGTGTGTGTGTGCGCGCGCGCACGCGCGTGTGCATGCATGCTACTGTTTGCCCTTGTCTTATCAGCGCAGCAAAGGGCAATTTGAAATGGAGTGGTAAACTAGATGCTGGCATGCTTTTTTTTCTTTTGCAGTATTCATAGTGTTAACAGATGAAACTACAACCAAAAATGAACAATTGGTAATTTTGTTTTAAGAAAACTGGCAAAGGTTGTTTGCAGATGGACAGGGGAAAGTGGGATCGGAGTATGGGGAGAGAGTAAGTAAGATGGCAAAGGTGAACTGTTTTCATCAGTCCGACAACCCCACACAACATAGTGAAGAGGAAAAGGATAAAGTGGGCACAACAGCTATCCTCTTGAATTTACAGACATTACAGATCCGAACAACTCATCACAGCTCTTTCAGTAAACATGTATATCCATTCTGGAAGTTTTGTGCCAGCAATTTCCTCTTTCCTGCTACTCTCTGATTCTGCTTTTCGTTTCGTGTTAAAAAATTTTTGCTTTTTCTGTGACTCTTTGACATTGGTTTATGGGTTACTTTGTGTGTGTGTGTGTGTGTGTGTGTGTGTGTGTGCTTTTTTTTTTCTGTCGTTGTTTAATCATCGTCTACTACAGACTCTCTCTGCCTTTGTAGTTTGTGGCGTATTCACATGTCAGAGTAAATCTTTGCAATTTACTTTTTTTCTCTTATAGAATTTACAGCTCATTCGATTTGTTGTATTCTAGCAACCAGGACAAAAAACGGTCTTGTGTGCAGGTTGAACAATGTTCAAACTAGGACGAAAAATGGTTTTGTGTGCAGGTTGAACAATGTTCAGTCAACAGTGTCCATTTGCTAATATGGCCATTTTATTTTGTGTTGTGTTGAAATGTTTTGCTTTTGAATTTTATTTAGTATTTTTGTAAACTGGGTGTGAAAAGTCATCATCATCTTGACCGAGTGTTATCAGCCTTAATGATTATTTGTGGACGAGTTATCTTGTTACGGATTTCATGTAATGGTTGTTTTCTGTTATTTTTAATCTTTTAATTTAATTGTCATGTTTCAAAATCAAGATATGAATTCTTTCCCTTGAGGGGTGATAGCCTTTGAAAAGCCCTGTGTGGTCGGTTGGGATACAATAATGAAAAATGAACCACATCTGAATATCATTTTTGGTTTTTACCCTTCTGAGTAAATGCTGGCGGAATGTATGTTGTTTCTCTGTTCTACATATATTAATACATATTTCATACATTAATGTCAATCATTTATATGTTAATATTGATCACATGTTTATGTTCTGCTTGTCACATTACTGTCAAGAGAGAGTAAGAGTGTATGTTGGGGTGACTGTGTGTCCCCGTGTATAAACTGTGTGTCTCTGTGTACTTTTAATGATTGCCTTATCTCATTTACCTTTAAGTATTTCCACTAGCATCAAATCATTGTAAAGGCTGTTACCCAGCAAGTGCAAAAAATTGAAATCTCAAAACTTAACAGATATCCCCCTTTTGTCTCTTTCGTGGTTTGTACATTATCCGGATGTAATGCTGCATTCACGAATCAGTAAAAATAATCTTGACCACCATACACACAAGAAATGAAGTAGTGTATGATGAATATCTCTGGTAAATAGATCTTTAGTACTTGTTGAACCATTGTCAGAAAATAGATCATTTAGAGGAAAATTGTGCTTGTTAGATCATGGTTAGAAAACTGATCAACATAATGTAAAACTAAAACCTCCAGTAATGTTGCATGAGAATAGACTACAAAAAGAAGAGGCAATTACACTGTTGTTTGCAATTTTTCTTTGCACTGTCCATATTCAAATAAGCATTGAGAGAGACACCATGCTTTGTAGAATACATGACTGATAGAATGCATGATTGATTGATACTTGAAATCAGGACAAGGTGGAGTGATTGCTCCATGTGTGTTGTTTGATGATTTTTTTTTTCTCTTCCAAAGGCTGTAGAGTGTGCAGTTTGGAGTGGTATGTTGTTTTGTATGTGTTTTTTTTTCTATCCTTTGGGCTATGGTGCAGTAGTTTTTGTGTGCTTTGTGACAGATGAAATAAGTTTTTATTCATACCTAAAACATCTGACAAATCTACATGTTTAATTTATCTGTGCAACATAAAAAGATTCTGAATTTGTATGTTAGACATTACCTCTCATTTTAAAAAAAAGTGTCATGGCTTACTTTGTGATCCAATAGAACTGGCTTCAATCATGGTTTGAAACAAGAAGTGGAAAGTGTTAGGGGAATTGACGAATCAATGTTTGAAAAAAAAAAAGACTGACCATGTGGAGTTACAAACAAAAAAAAAAAAAAAAAAAAAAAAGAAAAAAATCTTTTCTTTCTTTTTTTTTTCTTTGATTTCTTAAAAGTTTTTCTCCATCAAAATTGGAAGCTGTGGCAAGTTTTGTGGATCCTTGCTGATTGAAAAAAAAAAATGTTTTGGACATGGCAAAACTCCTTTTGATCTACACATGTATACATGTGAATGTGTGCTAGAGCGTGCGTGTCCATCAGTCTGAGAATATACTGTTGTTCAGAAGTGTTGATTGTGTATTGTATGTACACACTGGAACATTGTTGGCTTTGGAATATTTGCTAAGTACTGTCATTGAAAAAATATATCAAAACATTTTTTAACATCCGCATAGTTAGTATTTATTTGCGAGTGTGTGCATGTGTGGAAATTTACACTGACAAATGAGCAGTGATAAATAATGCATCATGTGTGATCAACCTGGTTCGGACATTTACACACTCATGCACACACATACACACACACATGCGTGCGCACACACACTGAGTGAGTCATTGCTTAAATTACAGTCATACAGACAAAAAAGAGTAATCATTTGCAAATGTAACTGAAGTCATGAATTTTTTCCAATTTAACATTATCCATTTCAACACTTTTGCTGTTGTCTGAGGAATTAATTGACTGTCAGCTCACAGAAATCTATGTAAATTTTTAGGGGGTTTTTATTGCTGCTTTTGAAATGTATCATCTTTTGTATAAAATCACATGATTTGACGAAAAAGAATATTTCTACAGACTTTACAGATGATCTCCGTCACTGAGAACATGAGCACTGCTGATTACCTCAAGATTACAGCTTGAAGCGCAGGAGTCCATTGGCACAGAAGAGGGTAGTATGGTCTAGTTGAAACAGTAACAAAAAATAATGGTGAGCTCTATGCTGCCTTTAAATGAACACATACACAAACAAAATGGAGTAATGATTAAGTAAGCAAATGAAAGGCTGCCACTGAGCCTTGTTTTAGTAGAGGGCTCAAGAAGTGCAGAAAATGCACAAACAAAACACGTCGAATGCAGCACTTGTGCACTTTGGTGATGCTATGTGTGCATGGTGTACAAATAATCAGATGCATATTTCTCGAACAGAAAGAACTAAACAAAATTTCCGAGTCATGATTCTGTAAATATTGGGTAATTTAAAAGCTATGAGTAACATTATGATTTCTTACACTTCATGTCACTGTTTCTCGGTTTGCCAAAATTGTTCAGAACAATATCATGGTTCAAAATGTTTATGGCACCCCATAGAATTGGTTAAAACACTGCATGCTCAGTCCAATGCCACATTTCTGGCAAATCTTGGTGTTCCAGTGACATAAAGCACACCATTTCTCAATGTCGGCATCACCAGAAAAGTGTGTCATGTCCAGTGTGACATGGTCAGGAACACAACCTAAGTGCACACCAGCCTACACTGGCCTTGGTATGGAAGCAGCACGCAGGTAGGACTTATGATTCTTCGACGGAAACTCTGAAGGTCTGGTGCATCAGCTGGTGCAGTTTTTCTGTTCATGAGCAAGGCATGCTGCAGTGCCAACTCAACAGCATAGGTGAAAAAAAAGGCCACCACTACTTTGTCTGGATTCTCATGCTGTCGGTGTTGATGTTCAGGTGACTTTTGCTGACTCGTCCCGCTGAGGCATTGTACATTCTGCTGACCTATCTGAACTCTCTCTCTCCTGTCTAGACCATCACCTTGCATTTCCCAAAGGCTGGGCTGAATCACAGTTTGAAGCCATCGTTACATCATTGCCAGGCTTCAGGTGTGGCATGATTGTCTGTGGGTGGTTGTGTGGCGTGCCATTGATGTGGCACACTTGTGTTGATTGTTGTTGCTGGGCTGCAGGAGGTGATGCTTGATTGTTGGCTAGTGTGGATGACACCCTCTGCCTCAGCAAGAAGTTGGTGTCAATTCAGATATTTAAATGTTCCCTCGTCTTCATCCCCGCTGTCTTCATCACTTGCTGTTCCACCGTTGGAGGCGTTATGCAGATGTTTGCTGTAATCATATCGTTGTTTTCTTCAGGCACGCTCAGTACTTTTATGCACTGTATACCTTCTACGCAACCTGAAACATGAAAGCAAAAACGTGATCACTTGGAATTGAAGAAGCAATTAGTGATGCCATCTGACAAAGGTAAGGTAAGGTAATGCTGCTCATAGCCCAGCCGACCGCAAATGGCCGTATCAGGGGTGTCACCGTGTTGATGTCAATTCACAAGTCATTCATTCACACAACCCTTTAAAATACATCTTCTAAAAGCATCCAAAATTTTGTTTAAATCTTTCCACTGTAAATCTCAGATCAGATGCAAAAATGTTAAAAATGTTAATCTCTTTCAGAAATTCAAAGACCACATCAGGTGGAACATCTCTGAACAGGGTTTTCATGGAGTCTGCTGTAAAATGTTTGTCTCACTTGGAATTGAAGAAGCTTCTTCTGCGTACACAGGCTGATACTCCTGCGGACACTCCCTGTAGACACAGGCAAGTATTAAACCCATCTGCCCAACAAGGGGCGTGGAGTTTTGTGTGTCAGTGTATGACCGTTTTTTATCCCGTCATTAAGGCAGCCATTCTCCAGCATAAGGGAAGAAGCAGTTAGTAACACTATCCGGCAGAGAGACAACAGGATAGAGAGAGGAATGAAAAATGGACAGAGCTAATATGTATTGCGGGGGTGGGGGGCAGTGGAATAAAACAGCAAATCATGTGTCAGCAGAAATGGAACAAAACTCACCTTTTTGTAAGGCCATTAACAAGTCCTCCCACCCTCCACCCCCTTTCCTTCATCCCTCCCTTCCATTTAGAACAAAAAAAGGAGTGAGTGAGCATGAGATAAAGACAGAGACCGAAAGAGATAGTGACTGTGCAAATAAGGTTTACACTTTCTATCCAAACTACCGTTAAAATCATGGTAGGGCACTCGTACCTAAGCGCTCCACAGGAGCACATCAGTTGTGCATCTTGGCCTAGCTCGTGACCACGCACTATAGGAGAGCGCAATTTATGTGTGAAACGAAAGTTCAACAGAACTATCTAACTTAGCAAAAACTGTCATTATCGTCAGGTTATCAACACATTCAACTTAAAGCATTATGAGGAAAACAATATTTACAGCCAGTTTTTTTTTTACTCACCTGTGTGAAGTCAAGGTTGACACAGCTACCTTGCTCCTATGGAGCTGATCCTGGGGAATGAAGTCAAAGATACCAACATTCACTACTTTGAAGACAGAGAAAAATATGTCTTGAAGTGATCTGAAACAACTTAAACACCTTCACGTGAAATGTAGATCTAGCAAATGAAAAATACTTACGCACTCTGGGAGAGTGTAATGTCAACAAAATTGCCCTCTGTTCTTCATGCATGCACCCCCCCACACACACACACACAAAAATGCTTTTTAATAATGGCAAAAACCCAAAGGCTCTGCCCAACCTTATTCTTGACGGCAATGTTCTACAATATAAGCAAACTGTCAAGTTCTTAGGAGTGTTTTTAACACCGAAGCTGAACTGGAAAAAGCATATTGGAAATTTGATAGATAAAGCTAGGAAAAGATTAAATTTGCTCAAAATTATATGTTGTCAACCATGGGGTCAAGACTGTACCGCACTTTTACATTTATATACATCGTTAGTCCGATCAAAATTAATATATGGACAGGAAGTATACTTCTCTGCATCTAACTACCTTTTAAAGAAACTGCAAAGCTTAGATAGTAAGCTTTAAAATTAGCTTTGGGTGTTCAAGTGCACACAAACACAGTGAAATGCTATAAGGAGACAAACATTTTACCTCTTAATGAACAACGAACGTTGGATGTGTCCAAATACGTTGTAAGAGGCCTATCTGTAAAAAACTCTGTTACTGATGAAATTCTTATGGATTCCAACAAGGAATACCCCAAAAGGTCTAAAAATACATCATACATAGAGCCAATTAGAAATTTCACTTGTGAGCTTATGTCAGAATGTAGTATTGATATTGATGCGATTTCGGAGGTTCCTATTGTTCCTCAAATGCCCCCATGGGAGCATCTCAACGCAAAAATTGATGATGAATATACTACTTTGAAGAAAGATGACAAATTAAATATTCTAGTAAATGAAGTTCGAGAACATCTCGAAAAGACTTATCCAAATCATTTAAAAGTATTTACAGATGGTTCAATGATGGAAACGTCTGACAGTGGTGCTGGATTCACTATACCATCCTTAAATGTGCAAAAGTCTTTCTATCTAGGCAGAGAATTTTCAATTTATACATCAGAGCTATATGCAATTATGAAAGCTCTGAATTACACCTTATATGGCACGCCAGTATCATTTTATAGTGTGTTATTTTTGTGTTGATTCAAAATCAGTTTTACAATCATTAAAGCACTGGAACTCTAAAATTAGAACTGATATTCTTTTTGAAATTAAGCATCTATTAAATTGTTTACTTTCCCGAGGTATTGCAGTTGATTTTTGCTGGGTTCCTTCACATTGTGGCTTAAAAGGGAATGAATTAGCAGACAAATTGGCAAAGCAGGGAGCTTGTGCAATTTTTGAAACACCCTTCAACAAAGTCTTAAATTTTTCTCCGCATGAATTGATCCAGCGATTGGAAAAGAATATGCGGAAGAAACATTTTAATGAGAAATTATTCGTCCTGCCATCATGTCCACGGTATCTAGCCAGATTAATTAATAAATTACGGTTAAATACATGGAATACAAAATATTCACGAGGTATAGCATGTATATGTCAGGAGAATATCACAATTCATCATCTTTTATTTGAATGCCCTATACTAACCCCAGCTTATAAGGAGATGAATATTTTTATAAATAATTCTGACAATGTTGATAGTGTGGTAAATAACCCTTGCTTTTTTGATATTGCTTTGGTTATTGCTCAGTCCCCAGTTGCAAAACTATTGTGAAAAAAGACATTTGAGATATGTGTGTTAATAGTGATTTTTTTTTTTTTTTTTTTTTTTTGGGGGGGGGGAGGGTGCTAATAGTACAATGGAATGTATATTGCAGTTTAAAGGTCTAAGATCATCTTGTGATGAAAAGACATTAAATAAAACTACTGAACTGAACACACACACACACACACACACACACACACACTTTTATTCATATATATCATCTCACATTCCTCAGGTCTGAAACAGAAACACCGTCTGAACATTCCAGGAAGTTTATTCTCATGAAACCGACTTTGCACATCTCAAAAAGACGACAGTATCGTGGAAACCCAGTCAGCCTCTACAACAGAATTCAATCCTGGAATGGCCAGTACCACCTGGTCTCTCTCAGTTTAACATTCTTACCACCAGACGCACGTTTCAAAATCGTTTACTAGCATTTTTCCAAATTAGCCTCTCACTATCCTTCAAACACTCAATACATAATATGGGGCATACTTTAACCATGAAACACAAATACACAGACTTGGATATATGTACCTAAATATGCATAGATATACAAAGTTAATGTGTGAAACCAACAAACAATGATTAGGTGTACTACTTTTTTTTTTTGATCTTTAGGTTTCCAACACACTGCAAGCAGTGAACAAATATAGTCAGAGACCAACAATCAGCTGCTTACATTGTCTTGATAATTAATTGTTGTCCTTGATGTCTAAAGCAGTAAATATAAAAACCTTATTGAGTTGTTAATTTCAGACATAAAATCAAGCATAGATCCAAGTCAAGAATATTCCCTGCATTGTAACTAGTTATGCTAAGTCACTATTCTTGACTGTTCCATTTCAAGAACTCTTTACACTGTAATTTCAGGCGTGTAAGGCACAACTTCCCTACATCTTATCATTTGTCTTGTATATGGACAAAAACAAATACAAACAGCAAAAACAAAAAACAAACAAACAACAGAGAATGGCCAAGTGCTGAAAACGGTGACTTGCCAGTTTCTGGACTTGCAAAAAGTCACATAACAGTCAACACACAGACATCCACACAGCAGACAACATGCAGTCATTCACACAACACGCAGTCATTCACACAACAGACAACACAGTCATTCACACAACAGACAACACAGTCATTCACATAACAGACAACACGCAGTCATTCACACAACAGACAACACAGTCATTCACAAGAGCTCACACAGCACTCTGCGATTCCATGCTAGTTACAAATTTTCAGCCCTGATCTCTTAAACAGTCATGGTCTGCTGCCGCACAGTACAACAAAACCACCCAATAAACACAAACATCCCACCTACAACTTCAAGAATATCGTACTGCACAACATCAGGTTTTCCTTTCTCCTATTCTCTGAGGATTACTCTCGGACTGCTCACACTCTACCTCTCCCATACACATGTTCAAGTTTTAATCACTATATTTTAGCCGGCCACAGAGAGCATTTTCAGGGCTGTCAACCTCACTCAGATAAAATGGTAAAACAAAAAACAAGTCAGACCATTGGGGGTGGGGGGAGGCAGGAATCCTGAAAAAGAAAGAAATACACAAAAAAAAAAAAAAAAAAAAAAATTCTATGACAATCAAAAAACAAAACATACGAAAAACACTGTGGAACAGAACCAAAGCAAAACAAAAACAGTCTATCACATGGTAGCTAAACAACTGATGTCTGCCAACAAATAAGATTGGGTTGTGCTGAACATGCCAGGCAAACCTGTTGTTTATTGCATGAAAAAACATGAAAAATATTCAAGTGCCACAAAAACTACATGAAAAAGACATCAGACGATGGACACTGGAACATGGACAGCTAGTATCCCCTCTGGACAGTGTGTGCAATTTAAACTACCTAATTACCTAAATACAAAAAAAAAAGTTGGCATATCAAAACTGCTACCATATACAAGAATCTGAATAACAAAAAACTATTTTGTATCCATTGTGCCAAAAGACAGGAAGAAACAACACATTTAAAAAAAAGAACAATCTTACTAAAAAAAAAGTCAAAATGAAAATGATTTAAATTATAAAAAAACAATCTGACACTGGTCCTGCTACAAATTACCCTCCAAAGAAATACTGTCCTTCCAAGATCCACATCTGAGGTCATTCTAGCTTCAATAGTCAAGTCAAGAACACTTTATTAACTTCAAAGAGGAATTAAGAGTGGCCATAAAAACATGTCTATGGATCTATTTTTAACAAATCACCCCCCCCCCCCCCCCCCCCCCCCCCCCCCCCCCCCCCCCCCCCCCCCCCCCCCCCCCCCCCCCACCCCCATTCGCACACAGAATAACACACACACACACATACAAATAAACAAGCTTTCTGAAGCCGATCTCACTGAAAATTCTGTTTTGATTCAGGAGTCTGATGGAATTGGGAACGAAACTCAACCTCTTTTTAGTTTTATTTGTTTTGAATTTTGGAATTTGGAATCTTCGTCCAGATGGCTGAGCATTGTAGTTTTTTAAAAGAACATGAGAACTGTTGGCAGCAATGTTCACAGCTTTTTGTTTGGCTCAACATTCATACAATTCATCTAACTGTTCTTGTTTTTTGCCAATAATCTTTCTACATGTATTCACACTACTCTGTTTAAAATGATTTTGTTTCTCATGCTAAGGTTTCCAAACCAGCATAAAAAAAGCCAAAGAACAGCACTGATTCTACAAAACAATGATAGAACATGTTTAAGATGTTCTTTTTAACAGCAAGAGACCAAAGTTTCTGAAGACTTTAGAGGAAAAGTGAAGCAGAGCTTATCAATGAACCCAGTTTCATTAAAGATTTGTCAAGTGCTCACTTAAAACTTTTAACAAGACTCAGCACTGGCATGAAGGATACAAAGTATTATTTTCTTTTTCAATTTCAAAATTCCGTACTTGACATACAGACAACATACATTATGTTTTGGTCATATCGAAAGTTTCAGAGGAATCGGTATGAGCATGCGTGTATAGAGATGTGCTTTTTGTGATGATTGTGTCTCATTACGTTTTTCTTTAATTCAAAGAAACAAAAAACATAGAATGTACACAAACAAAATAAACAGAAACTTATTTGTTCTCTTTCAAAGCCCCCCCCTCCTGCTGGCTTATCAGGCATCCACATATTGCACTCGCTGAACTGTTTCCCCCATACACACACTGGTCACACTTCTGTCTGTCATACACTGTTAGTATCAAGAAGGTAACTATACAAAGGCAAATGAACACACGCACAGAACATTTTTCTTCTTTCGGTTTGCCATTTCATCTTCTGTGTGTTCTCCCCTTCCTCCTTTTCCTCTCCCTATCACTACTCTCGCATTGCCCATTCCAGCGCTACATACACAGTCACACCAAGGTTTGTGATGCCGCATCGCAGCCCTAGCAGCAGTGATCCACCAGGGGTAATCAAAGTCAAGTCATCATGAGGCAACTTGCCACAGGAGACTCCGCAGCTATGCCAAATCACTAAGGTGATTCAAAGTGAATCAGTGGTGACCATTTCCATCCAAAATCAGCAGGACAGCACCCCTGCACCCTATAGCTGACAATGACAGCTTAGCGGCAGCGCCATTAGGGATGCCTCTCTCACACACCCAGGAGTGTGGATAGTACATGTCATACAGTTACCTGTTCACTGGTCAAAAAGCCTCAAGCTAACATATATTCTTAATGTTGTCAGTCGTAGCCTAGCCACTCACACGGGCTATTTCAGGGCTGCAGAACATCCTGAACAGGTTTGATCATAAAAGGTTAAATCCCGTGAAGGAACAAAGCCATATATGACATGGTGACTCAACTACTGAAATCCTCATCATGGATGAGGCAATGCCTTGCTCAGAACACCGGCTATTCCACTTGATCTTTCTCTCCAAGGCTCAAAATCATTCTTAAAAAAAAAATATTGAGTGAAAAGAAAAGAACACTTGAACACTGCAAAAACAAACAAACAAACACACACACACACACACACAAACCATTAAAAAGCTATTTGCACAAAAATGGACAATGCAGAACGGGCGCCTACATTCCAACCTGGATAGTGTGTAATATTTTCACTTCAGTCACTACATTACAACAAAGAAAGTCTGACATGTCATACTGTGTGATCACAATAAAGTGTTACAGAGTTTCCAAAACAAAGACAGCAGAATGACCTGAAAAATTTAAAAAAAAAAAACAAACAAACAAACATTTGAAAGGGCAGAGTCAGAAAGAGTGACAGAAAAGAATAAATTACCAGCACTTCAAGAAAGCAAGCATGGTGGAGCTGTTTGCATTGAAAGAGCCGCGCCGGCATCCCGATGGGGCTTAATCTACTGTATACAATCACTTGCACAAATCATATAGCTCGCATGGCAGACCACTGGCTACCCTAGGAACTCTTCTACAGTGAACTGCAACAAGGAAAGCGTTCCCATGGAGGCAAGAAGAAACGCTTCAAAGACTCTCGGAACATCATGAAAGTGTTTAATATCACCCCTGACACAAGGGACTAACTGCTGTGGATTGAGCTAGATGGCGCTACTCTATCCACAAAGGTGCCTATGCATGTGAAGTAAGGAGGACAGCGGCAGTGCTACCAAAGAGACAGGCAAGGAAAGGCCTCACAAGCAAGCTAGAGCAGATCTCCCACATTGCCTGTCCAAGCTGTCATTGCACATTCTGTGCATGCATCGTCTTGATCAGCCACAAATCATCTCAAACTCCCTCAATCCCAAGATGACAGACGTGGTTCTTGTCAAATTGACAAGACAAACCACACAATCACTTCAGAAATTTCATGAACACAATCACTCGCACAGAGAACTTTACTCTCTATCTTGATCTCTGGATATTACTTGTCTGTGTGTGTGTGTATTTCTGCATTCACATACATGAGTTGTTTATATGTCTGGATTCATTATTTTTCAAACGATCGAGTGTGTATATGGCTACCTTCACGTGCATGAATTCCATTCATGTTGTTTATATGCCATCACATCACAATGAGCCGTATTAGGGCCATCATCTCAAGAGTGTGTGAATGAGTGCATTCATGTTTGTGTGTATTCATGTGTGCGTATGAATGAGTGAGCATGTGCATGGAGTTGAGCAAGACTGTACAGGCTGAACACAGGATGAACGCTCACTGCTTACACAACTGTACCTCCATGACCTTATAACCGACTTTTCGACCTCTCAGGTCAGGATTTCACCGACTACAACAACAAAGAGCCACAAACAATCGTTGAAACACAATGTGCGTTTCAATAACATCCATAACAAAATCTGGTGTGTGTCGATCTCTCTCTTTCCCCCCCATCCCCCCCTGGAGACAGACCTGTATCACAGACAGTAAAGTCACCATGCAGTGATATCTGCCAGCAGTGTGTGCTATGGTCGTCAGCAACATGTTACGCGGGGCTTACACAAACAGTATGGCTGGTCGAAGAGATGTCGTCCTCTCACTTCCTCCAGTACTGAAATGAAACAAAAACACTGTGTGGTTAGATTCAACATAGCAATGATCTAAGTTCCCTGATTTTAAAATGATTTCAGTCCACCACAAATAATTCAACTGAACACACTGTGATGAGGGTGTAGTATGTCTGAGACTGAACCAATAGCTTTCAATGCAAAGACAAAAGACAAAAACAACAACAACAACAACAGCAACAAAAACAGCAGTGAGCAAGTCTGTCATGCACTATACAACATCAGTTACTATATTCATGGGTTTCTAATCAACTTTAAAGATCAACCCACCTGTCTCTCACTTTCCGCTTACTTATATTCTGCCTGTCAAGGACATAAGTCTGCTTTCAATCATCATACTAGTTTATTTGCAAAGTGCTGAATGCTCAGGCACAAGATTTCAACCTGATAGCTGCCATCGGTAATAATTTTGGAACAACTGGAAGAGCTTTTCTGTTTTCTTTTTTCATTTCATCTTGCTCTGAGGGTGACTGACAACAATACTAAATGACGGTGACAGAGGACAGTACATTTTCATGACTGTGGACAAATCAGAAGCTCAAGTACTGCTAAATCCATGACTCCACACATCTGTGAAGATGAATATGCCTTGAATTCAAACTGAGGTGATAACGACCTGCCTATTTACATGTGGCGGGTCACCTGGATATGCCAACCTCGCAATACAGATGCGAGTCACATGAGTCATAAACATCAGCAATACACAAACTCCTGTAGATCTAGGACACCCAGATCTGTGCGTAACTATGAACTGTCTGTTCACCAGCTAACAATTCACTCTCTAACAAGCATATGGAAATTCCTGAACATATGGGAAGGAACTGTATAATCATCCTTGATGGGCAGATGGTAACTCCAGTGGAGGACAGAGGACAGACAATTGGGTAGTCAAGAGCATCAAATAACGAACACATGCCCTCCCAAAGACTTTTCAGCAAATGAAAAACGCAATCTGCTTTGTGTCTTTAATGTGACTAAATAAAACATTTCTAGTTAAAATCTGGGACACTCAGTTTTGCAACACCTCACTGGCATTTCTACCCCCTAACAGTCCTACCTACAGAAGTCAGACTCTACTTCCAGCGCTGCAAGGTTTCAAACTGAGAACCAGGATGACATGCAGTGCCTTTCCATCATGAGCTGGCCTCAAGACACAGAAGAAGCATGATGCAGTTGTTTTGTTCTCCACTATAGTCTAAGAAGTGTCGGGGCTGTTTTGGAATACTGGCACCACTTTGATTCTTTGAAGATAAACTCTGTGAGGCCAGCTGTACATGAGACTGGCCACACCTCACAACGGCCTCTTTAGCAAACACTGGGGTGTTTTGATGGAATGGACGATTATTCCCTGCATGACATGGATCAAATGCTACAAGAAACAGAGAAATAAAGAGAGGCAGGACAGTCATCTGAAGATTCAGATACTGACAAAGGCAGGAAAAGAGAAAGATGACTTGTTTGAGAACTCAGTTTTCATTTTACACTACTACTATGCATGTGGAAAGTGAAACAGCATGAATGGGTGTTGTCAACTGTGATCATAATATTTGACACATCTGGTGACCTTTGTGTAACAATGACATGACACTTCCATTTCTGACAGACAAAATATGTTACACTGATAGAACACTGCCTTCTGATCTCACTTGCCATATTTCATTATCAAAGAGGTATAAGGTATAAGACCTAGACTGTGGCAAAATTGTTCTATGAGTACAGGGCACCCACTCTGAGCCAAGAGGTCCTACCTTAGACACAACACTGCCGTGCAATCTCACTTGCCACATTTCATTACTCATGAGGTTACTATGTAAGACCTGGGAAATGGCAAAGTTGTTCTATGAGAGCAGGGCTTCCAGTCCGAGCAAAGAGGTTCTTATGGTAAAACATGCTTTATCTCGCTCATCTGTACATGAAAACAGAGAGTACTAGTGGTTTTTCCACCAAGAGTATCTGGCCTTTGGTTCTGAGCAAGAAAACTGCCACCTTTGTCATGTCATCTTGTTATCATCCAATCAGTATCAATTTTCCGTTTTCTCACTCGAAGACACAGTCAGGTATCATCCTAAATGGCTGCAGCAGAATGGTGGTGCCTGTGACATGGATAAAACATTGCTTAATCGCACTGATCTGCACAGGAAAGAAAGCAGGGTGCAAGCAGTCCTCCCAGCCAAAGGGCCAACAGATTACCTGTGCCATCTTGTGGAACTGTTCTGCCACGGCCGGCAGGAAGGCCGACTGACTACTCTCCAACAGGTTCTGCATGAAGTGCACTGCCTCCTCGTCCGTGAAGTGAAGCACAAACCTCTCTTGCAGCTGTAATACACGTACATATCATGCCTGTTGGCATCAACTGCAAAACAGTACTACACAGAGTGTCATAACTTGGCACACATCAACTGTAATATATGTACACTGTCTTGTCTCTGCAGATATCTGTAATATTGCATCCTGTTGTTGTTAGACTGCATGATCAAACTGTGCTTTCTTTGTGAAATGGCTTGCATACAAAATTTGCTAGCTCTTGAATATACTATGTCTTTTTCCTCATTGATGCTATTATGATGTACAAATGATTATTGGGAAGTTTGATGTGTCTTCCTAGAAGCTCATGGGACAGCTAAAACCTTGCGCTGTCTTTTTGTGTGCTCATACTACTTATACTGAAGGTAACTTTGAGGTCATTTTAAGTTGTTTGATTACATGAAAAAATAGAATCAAAACTTAGAGACGTTCAACTCCCTCTCTTCTCTCTCGCTCTCTCACAGATATCAAAATGATGACTTTGATATTGACCTCACATTACTTGATGTAGAACTTTTCTTTTCCTGTTTGTATTGTACGCTTCATCTTACTGAATGCAAATTTAAAAAAACAAGCAAACAAACAAACAGGAACCTGTCACACTGGAAGATAATGAAACTTACTGTCCTCTGGCTTGGTCAGAAGCCAAGAGCCTGAGAGATAACTCACTTTCCTCATTACCAACACTTTCACTCATCACAACAAAATCCATCAAAAAATGGAAAGAAAATAATATATTTCTTTAAATATAAATTTTCCCTCAAGCACCAAATTTAGTTTGTGGTACAACATTCATTTTTTTTTCTTCCTTTTTCTTGTTTGTTTTGCAGTCCACTTTCTGATCGCCTAAACGGAATTGCACCCCCCTCCTCTTCATTTCATTTCTACCATTCACAGCCAAGTTTGTTCTGTTGTTCTCATGCCAGCATGAGGTTATCAGCATCATGGCACAACAACGTCACCCTCCACAGGAGACACTGCACTTCAACCGAGTCCCTTCCATGGCATTCAGCAGTGCCTGTTTTCACCCAAGACATGCAGGGCACCTTCCATAAAGCCTCCCTGCACATGTGAAACAACAACTCCATTTGAAACCTCTCCACATCTTTCTTTTGGGGGTATGAAAATGGCTTGGTTGTATTTCCAAACAGACGCTGTTAACAGTGATGATGTGTGATTAATTTATGACTGATCACCTTCTGAACCGTCTTGTCTGGCTCGAGAGCGATGTCTGGAATGTTGACGTCCACCATCAGTGAGAACAAGTTCAAGAACAAGTTCACCTTTCTGTCAACACACACACACACACACACACACACACACACACACACACACACACACACGCGCGCGCGCGCGCGCGCGCGTGCACATGTACTTCCAGAACTGTAGGTAACTCAACAAATCAAAACTTACAAAAAACACTTAATTTACTAGCCACTGTCAATCAGCTAGCTATAGTAATACCTCCTAAAAGTACATCACAGACCACTTTCATCTTTCCTTTATGATAATCTTCACATCTCAGTCCAATGACTGGATCCGTTCCAGTCTTCTGTCATGTAGAAATATTTTGCTGAAACTGACTTAAATTAGCTGAAATAATTTTACTTCCTTGCAAAAAAAAAGATCGCAATGCAAAATCTCAAAATCTAAACGCTATCAGCACTCTTGAAGTAATGTGCTAATTTTACAAGATCTACATAGATACTGTCAAACCTCCAGGCAACTGATTACCAAAAGTACAATGAAATCAGATAAAATCACTCCATCATCAAATGACATGGGAAAACAAATAGTACCCAAAGAGTACCAGGACATTCAAGACACTGAAAATACTACAAGCTCAGAATATCCACACATAATCACACCTCTATATTACACTATGTCACAGCCTCTAATGGGCTTGTATCACAGTCCAGAAAACAGCAACAACAAAAATTGAATGGAAATATTTCATAAACTTTCGATGAGATGGGGAAACAAACGTAAAATCTTCTGGTGAGATAGAGAAAAATACATCAAGAGGGAGATAGAAAAAAAAAAAAAAAACAGAAAACAACAACAAATGAAAAATAATGATACTGATTGCCAAAGACAGACAGAGATGAGTGAGAAAGGTTACCAAGGTGACTGAGAGGGCAGCAGGCAGCCTGCCATACCTGCGGAGGGCGAGGAAGGCGGTGTAGGTGATCTGTTTGAACTGCTGGAACTGCTCGGAGGCCGGTCCCCCCATGGCTTCCACCATCTCCTTGCTCAGCTTCATGGGAGGTGGCATGGGTTTGGGGTCGCGGCCCAGGATGTAGCCAAAAAGTCTATGTGCACCAGTTTACCTGGATCAAGGGACACACACACATAAACACTAGTTTACCAGGGTCAGCAGACACACACACACATAAACACTAGTTTACCAGGGTCAGCAGACACACACACACATAAACACTAGTTTACCAGGGTCAGCAGACACACACACACACATAAACACTAGTTTACCTGGATCAGCAGACACATGCATAAACACTAGTTTACCTGATCAGCAGATACACGCATTTACACCAGTTTACCTGGATCAGCAGACACACAAATAAACACTAGTTTACCGGGATCAGCAGACACACACATTTACACTAGTTTACCTGCATCAGCAGACACATACACATACTAGTTTAACTGGATCAGCAGACACACACACACACACACACACACACACACACACACACACACACACACACACACACACACACACGCGCGCGCGCACACACACACACACACACACACACACACACACACACACACACTCGTTTACCTGGATCAGCAGACACACACATAAACACAAGTCTACCAGGATCAGCAGACACACAAACACTAGTTTATCTGGATCAGCACACACACACACACACACACAAACATTAGTTTACCTGGATCTGCACACACACACACACACACACACACACACACACACACACACACACACACGCTCTCATGGTGACATTTCCCTCTGACAGAGATACGTAATACTTCATTAACAGAGCTGCCAACCTCTGAAGAGACTTAAGAGGAATATTTTTGAAAATTTGGCAGAATTTCAGACAGCTGAAAGGAATACATATGCTGTCGCACCCAAAACAACACAATGATATTCCAGACACTTCACTTTCTTTCCTTTTGTCAATGCTTTCATGAATCACTGTGTCTGCCAACACACTGTTGCTCTTTTACATTTTTGAAGCACACTGACACTAAACTTCCATCTCATTTCTTGGCTCATTTTTGCAGTTCAGATTCATCAGTGCCTCAGTTGTCTTGAAGGACTAAAAACTATAAGGTTCTTCCTGACAAGGCTGAACACTTTCACAGGCGGAACTGTTCACTGGGATCAGCAGCACTCCCATCATGACAGCAGAAAGCAACCTGAATCTGCGCTTCTGTTCTAAATTCTTTTCCTTCTTTTCTGCCTCAGGGTTAACCAGTTTAGCAGGTCATTTCGACATGATGACGGCAGAGGAAGCTGAACCTGAAGTAAGTTTCCAAACAGCTCTTTGGCTATATGAACAGCAGATGTGCAAACTTTATGAATAAAGAACTTTTTCTTTTCGTGATCAGGTTTGTTTTTTTTTTAACGTAAAGTGGAATAGCGGAATGACTTGTGTTTGACCATAATAAATTCCGCCAAAGGCGGGACAGTTGTCAGCTGCAGTAGTAATGTTGACATGGACATTCCACTCATAATGATGGGATGAAGATGTACTTTGTCTTATGACATTGTCAATGGTCAGACAGCTGAAAGAGTGACTTTCCATCAAACATGCATTCTTTTCCTTTTTTCTCAAATTTATCATGTCATCCATCATGCATTCATTTCATCAGTGTCAGTGACACACATGAAATTTTCACTGTTACTGTAATATCAAAGCAAATTTTGTCTGTTTTCATGCACATTGCCTCACTTTTATATTTTAAAAACCAATTTCAAATTTTATTTATTTTCCAAATCCTTCCAAAGTTTGTTTGTTTGTTTTTGCAAATAACTTAATCGCACTGCTCTAGGGCAAACATAAATCTTAAATCACAAGTAGAAAGACCAGCATCAATAATGGCAATAAGGTTTTTCTTCATTTCAGCATTTGTGTCTTTTTTTTTTTTTCAAATATGGAAATTTCTGAAAGAACAAGCAAGCAAATAAACGAATGGGATGAATGGAAGTGATGCATTTAATCCAATGGAAAATTCATTTTCATAGTAAGATCCCATTTACAACAAAAGAATGAAAGCAGAGACCGGGAAATGAATGGGAAAGAAACTTGGTGAGGATTTTCCTTTCTTTTTTAAAGTTTACTGGGTTTTAGTGCAGCTGTTAATCAGTGGCAGAGAAGATGTCCGTTTACCTGTGGTGGTGAGGAGGAGGTTATCCAGGTGACGATCACCAACACCCAGCAGGTAGGTCACCACACAGTAACCAGCTGTGGATCACACACACATACACATAAATACATACACACATATCATAATTGACGGATCACACACACATAAATACATACAAACATATCACAACTAACGGATCACACACACACACATAGATACCAACAAACATATCATAATTAATGGATCACACACACACATCTGCAGAACTGGTATCTTTCCACAATTTAATCATAAAGAAGAGTGGTAATCCTTTGTCCTGAATTTGATAACTTTTGTCATCTGACACAAACATCCTCTCAGCAAAAGGACTGGGAGTTAGACATTAACTGAGACACAACAGCAAAATCTTTGTTTCGTTGACAAGCTCATCCTAATGTGAAACCGAACTACCCATGATACAACTGTTAACTCCTTCACACTTGAAAATTTCCAGTATCGCCAGGAAGCTGTCAATATGCACAGACTAACTCATGTATACTACATCTGCTGAACTGCAGGGCCACATGAGTGAAAGCATAAACCAACACATACACTCACAGACACACACAAACCTACCACAGCTCTTGACGTAGTTGTCGATGACCTCAGGCTGCACTCCAAAGGCCTCACCCTCGCAAGGGGCGTGCTTCCTGAAGAAGTTGAGGATGCTGCCTTCCTTCTGCAGCACGTCGGCGATGGCCATCGAGTCCACAAACTGCACAACCCCTGCACACACACACACACACACACACACACACACACACACACACACACACACTCACACACACACACACACACACACACACACACACACAAGCACTCTCACACACACACACACCATCCATGTCACTTCACCACACAATCAACAGTTACAGGTCACAGGGCTACAGCAACATACACTGTTATGAGCAACAAGTGATCTTGCTGTATTGTGTATACCGCAGCATTTCTGTGAGCAACTGGAAATGCCTGGCAGTGCACATCTTCTCTGCAAGAATTCTGTTGCATGTTGGCTGTGTTCATAATTCCATAAACCATGGAACACATGGCAACAAGATGGACTGTGTAGCATTCTACCATTCAGCTTTCACTGGATTCTATGACTCTGAGAAGGGCACTTCAGTTTTGTAACATTCAGTTTTACTGGATTCTATGACTCTGAGATGGGCACTTCAGTTTTCTAACATTCAGTTTTTACTGGATTCTATGACTCTGAGATAGGCACTTCAGTTTTCTAACATTCAGTGTTTCCTGGATTATGTCTGAGGTGGGCACTTCAGTTTTCTAACAATCAGTTTTTACTGGATTCTATGACTCTGAGAAGGCACTTCAGTTTTCTAACATTCAGTGTTTCCTGAATATGTCTGAGGTGGGCACTTCAGTTTTCTAACATTCAGTTTTTACTGGGATTCTATGACTCTGAGAAGGCACTTCAGTTTTCTAACATTCAGTGTTTCCTGGATTATGTCTGAGGTGGGCACTTCAGTTTTTCTAACAATCAGTTTTTACTGGATTCTATGACTCTGAGATGGGCACTTCAGTTTTCTAACAATCAGTTTTTTTACTGGATTCTATGACTCTGAAAAGGGCACTTCAGTTTTCTAACATTCAGTTTTTACTGGATTCTATGACTCTGAGATGGGCACTTCAGTTTTCTAACATTCAGTTTTTACTGGATTCTATGACTCTGAGATGGGCACTTCAGTTTTCTAACATTCAGTGTTTCCTGGATTATGTCTGAGGTGGGCACTTCAGTTTTCTAACATTCTGTGTTTCCTGGATTATGTCTGAGGTGGGCACTTCAGTTTTCTAACAATCAGTTTTTACTGGATTCTATGACTTTGAGATGGGCACTCCAGTTTAACATTCAGTTTTTACCGGATTCTATGACTCTGAGGTGGGCATTTCAGTTTTCCACCATTCAGTTTTTAATGGATTCAGTAACTCCAAGAAGGACACACTCTCTCCAGTGTTCTGACTTTCAATTATTGAAGGATTCCATGACTTCAAGACAGGAGGTACACTGTTTTTACTGGAATGAGTGACTTTAAGATAGACACTCCAATATACTGGCATTCAGCTACAGTCAAACCTCTGTATAAGACCCTCTGTTAAGAGACCTCCTCTCAATTAAGACTGGATTTTTTTGTACAGATGCATTTTACTATTAAAACGACCCCTTTTAACCCTCTTATACTTGCAATGGAACATTCCGGGAGAGTTAAATTCAGGCGCCTGTTCTTCCCGTACCGGGAGTTACCGGGATCAGTCTGTGGGAATTTTCCATCACGCAGTTGTCACGTGTGTAGACATGCAGAGTCGCAGACAGTAACTAGGAAGACAGGCATGGCCCAATCACGTGTTGGCACTATTTTGGGGTGATGGAACCCGCGCGTGTTCATTGAAAAAAGGGGGTAACACACAGCGAGTAAGTTTGTGAATGAAACCGACCGACTTTCACAATGGCTGCTTTGGCGTCTGCTATGAATGACGAAGAGATGATCGACTACTCGCAAGAGGAGTTGGATCAAATTATTGGAGAAGTGGAGCAATTTGAAAGAGAGATGGAGAATGAAAGTGATATTGAAGTAGGTAACGGTGTTGAAGAAGACGGTGAAGTAGAAAGCGACCTGTGTACGATGTTCCACTCGCTGCGCTTCAAACATCATGGCGACCAGCGACACGTGGCGTGACAGAAGTGCGTCAGTTTCAGGAACCCACTGGGCCCGGGCCCGCTCACTCGTTACCCGACATGGCTACACCACTTGATTTTTTTCTTTTTGTTTGTACCTCTTTGTTTTTTTAAGACTGCTGCCAATGAAACAAACAGGTATGCAAGACAAAAACAAGCTGCAAAGGGTGCACCTGACCCTCTTTGGTGCGATACCACACCTGAAGAAATGCGAGTCTATATCGCGGTCTTGATTATGATGGGGGTAAAACGTCTGCCACGTCTGTGGTGCACTGGTCTGATGACCCAATTTTCAAAGATGAGTGGATCAGCAGTGTCATGCTGAAAAAAATCGCTTTTTCAAGTTGAATCAGTATTTCCACCTTCGGGATTCGTCCAACACACCTGGGCGTTATCACCCTGATTATGACCCTTGTTCAAGGTGAGAACATTTATCAATCTTATTCTCCCTTTGTTCAAAGCCAATTATTGTCCCGGCCATGAAATGAGCATTGATGAAGCGATGATAGGCTTCAAGGGTCGCATTTTTTCAAACAGTTTATGCCAGCCAGCCAACAAAGTGGGGCATCAAGGTGTGGGAAATGTGTGACGCTACTACCGGCTATTGTGTCGCATTTGACATTTACACTGGTCGTGCTAGCCGTGAAAACACAAATATCAGTCTAGGGCATGAAGTAGTAGACAAACTAGCGTCACCGTACTACAACCAGAACAGGCACTTGCATTTTGACCGCTTTTTCACAAGCGTCCCTTTGATGACACACCTGGCCGCGAATGGGACATATGCCTGTGCGTCAACTGTACCCGCAGGGGACTGCCACAGGAAGCCAAGACAGCCAGACTGAAGGAAAAGGGAGACCTGATACAAATGCAGAAAGGCTCACTGATGGCTACTGTCTACAAAGACAACTGTCAGATTTATCTCCTGAGCAGCAATCAACCTCCAGGTATGACAACATAGGACAAAAAGGTGATGCTGACTGTCATCGCTGCGTACAACAAGTACATGGGTGGTGCTGACAAGTCAGATCAGTACCGTGCCTACTACCTGTCGGTCATCAAACATGACTCCAAGGTGGACAATCTTGCGCTCTACTATCCACCTCTTACTGAATTCCATGACTCCAAGGTGGACAATCTTGTGTTCTACCATTCACCTCTCACTAGATTCTATGACTCCAAGATGGACAATCTTGTGTTCTACCATCCACCTCTCACTGAATTCCATGACTACAAGATGGACATTCTTGTGCTCTACCATCAACCTCTCACTGAATTCCATGACTCCAAGGTGGACAATCTTTCTTTCCTGGAACCTCTCACTCTCTCACTGGATTCTATGACTAAAAGGACACTCTTGGGCTCTCCATTCAGCTCTCGCAGAATTCCACAAATCCAAGATGGACAAACCATTCATTTACTGCTGCATCTCATGGGTCTGAGATGGACAATCTAGAGTTCAAAGCAGTCAGCATCCACTGGATTTCATAACCCCGAGACGGGCAGCCCAGTTTTCTCAAATTCAGCGTTACCAGATCCCTTGATGTTCTGACGGACATTCCTGTTTTACACACATTCAGCCATCATCACACTGTCTACATGCAACTCCTGTGCAACACTGTGTCGTCTTTGTGTCATGACCAATCTCTTGGAGTGAATCTAAGTGGCTTGCCGCAGTGAAAGCATGCTGCCTTAGTTCAGAGCTACCTTTTCTCATAATCCCTGTCTGCATTTAAATCATAAACGTAACTATTAACCTGGATACACCAATGACTGCAAAGTTGTTCAATTCATTCGTACAGAACACAACGGAGGTATTACCGTGCTTCGTGCTGGTGGCCAGAACCTTGTACGGCGTCAGTTTCAGGTCCAGCTTCTCATGCTGCAGTAGCTGCACAGGGAAGAAAAAAAATGTCAGTGAAACACGCAGGAAAAAAATCACACATATCACACACATAAACACTGACATCGAATTAAATGACCAAAAGAATCATGAGATCAAATGAAGCCATCAATAGAATTATGTGATTCTAAAATGAGTATCTTAAACAGGCTGCATTTTTGTTGATAACTGACACAAACATGCAACCTGTAACTGCGAATAAGCTACCGTTACAAACACAGTCAGATGGCTCCAAGCACATCCTTCCCTGCATGAAATCGCAGATGGTTGGCTGAAAATGTATCAAAATATGGTCTGACTGAAAATTCATCTAAAAATGACATGCCTAACAAGATCAGCAGAGAAAATTAGCACGTTAAATCGAAAATGTGAAAGGGGGGCCATTGAAAAGTGGATACAAGAATTATGTGAAAGGCTGTTTGAAAAAAAGTTCCTGGACACAGCACATTCCTACTGCACAAGGATAATGACTGCTTAGAGAGCAGTGCAACTCTCCTCCATAATAAGAGAGAGGGAGAGAGAAAATGTGTTGTGTGTGTGTGCGTGCGTGCGTGTGTGTGTGTGCATGCACGCAAGCACACACACACACACACACACACACACACACACACACACACACACACACACACACACACATTCTCTCTCTCTCTCTCTCTCTCACACACACATACACATACATTCTCTCTCTCTCTCTCTCTCACACACACACCAAAGCAAAAGCATTGATACATGCAAAAGCTGACCTATACATGTAAATGAGCAAAAAAAGCTCCAGCTTACACACTGTTAGAGAAATATGATGTAAGAGGATGCCAAAGCACTCCTGTATGTTCCTTTCATGGCAATCCTTCTTGCAGCCAATTCAGACCAAAGAAAAAAAGGTATTCCCTACCTGCCCTATCATTTCATCCCCATCCCGGTCGGAGCACAGATACCTTATCCATCAGCTCAATGGTCTGCAGCACCAGCTGATCCTGTCGCAGATCATCCCCATGTTTGAAGATGGTGACGTACCGGCCTCCCTCTACTGTGCGGAACGTTAGGCTGCATGGCATCAGTTTGCTCTGGTTGGGAGAAAAAAGGATCGCAGCCAATATATTTGCTCCTCAACTGACCATGAGAGGCTGGCTCATGCATGACAGCTCTCACACACACATGTACTCCATAATTTGACTGTTGAAGTATCCATGAAATGGACAAACAGGTCATCTTTACTGTACGATTTGAGTTTTCAAGAGTCTGGGTATCAAAAGACTGAAGACTTCCACAAGTTAAAGTCTTGCCGTTTCTTACAACTAGAATTATGGTTTTGGGGGAGAAAATTTTTTGCCTGTCACGTAGTTTATTCACAGAACATTTCACTACCAAACCTGTCTGCAACAGTGAAAGTTTAAACTGATAGTCAGAACTGTGAACCAAACTGAAGATTAGAAATGTGAACAACACTGAAGCTTAGAATTATGAACAACACTGAAGCTTATAATTATGATCTATGTTGATGACCTTCCATTGGCTATACAGCAGGTAGCTTATGTGATTATTTCCCTTCAACACTTTCATAAAACGGCTCACGTTCTTACAGACTACACTCAATTAAAAACTTAAAAGTGTATATCCTTCATGCCTTCAAAACATCCTGCACAGTGGACAAAATGAATCGCAGTTGTGAGATGAAACTTTTGTTCTATTGTCCAACGGGTTCTGAATGAAAGAATGTGGGTAGGTATTTTTGTTTTAGGTCCATGTATCCGGCACAGAATGGCCCTGTTTGGATCTACGGGGATGAAGTGTGATAAGATCCAAGTATGTTGGTGTGACTTTCTTGTCAATCTGTGCAGGACCCCTGTCGACAATGAAACCTCACAGTTAGTGTGTATGTTTGAATGCCACCATTACCTTCACTTTCATCCAAGCAATCATAATCAGCAGTCATCAGTGCAGTTTGAATACAACCTCAGATAAGCTCTCCAACCATGACCATAGCCTGAGTTTGGTGAAAGTGTTGGTGTTCTTCTCACACTGGGTTAATGTTCTGGAACTCCGTATTTAAAATACAATTACCACAGTCAGGTATGGAGATAACTTCCCAACCCAGAAGGTTTGCCACAGAGGATGTAATGTAATGTAATGCAATGTTCCTTACAGCCCAGCTGACGCCAAGGGCTGTATCAGGGCCGTCACCAGGCTGAAGTCAACTCACAAGTCATTCATTCACACAAATAATCTCTAAAAACCCACCTGAAATTTTGTTAAAAATCTTTCCACTATAAAATCTCAGATCAAATGAAAAATATTATTCTCCCTCAGAAATTCAAAGATTACATCAGGTGGAACATCTCTGAACAAGGTTTTCATGGAATCTGCTGTAAAATGTTTATGTCTCACATCATACAAGTCCCAACACTCTAAGAGAATAACTGTTTCATTGTGAGCGGTACATGACATCAAATGCACCACAGAGCTTCTTTAGAAGGTACTATTGCCAGCAAAAATCATTTCTTCTTTGCAACCATCAGAGGTAGATGACTCTTTTAGGTTTGGGCGGATCTGAAAAAGTTTGTCTGTCTGTGTAATCCAGTCCTGCCAGAAGTCTCTGACATAATCATTAATTTTTGATTTTAGATCTGTGTAGGGGATAGATATGTTAGACAGTTTCCCTATTGTGGCCTTCTTGGCCAAACAATCAGCCATTTCAATCCCTCTGATGCCAACACGACATGGAACCCAAGCCTGAACAATGCTGTGACCTTCTGCTTTCAACAAGGTGAAAAGTTTTTTTAAAAAGTGTAAGAGTTCAGGATGCTGGAGGTTACGGCTAGCTATCACCTCCAAAGCTGACAGCGAATCACAAAATCAGAAAGTCCTGGTTTATGGATTGAGAGATTATCTACAGTGCTAGAACCAGAGCTGTAAGTTCAGCAGAGTAAACATAAGTATCTGATGGAATATGTTCTAATAATATTTGAGAAGGAGCACCCGAACAATAGGCTACAGAGAAAGAAACTATGAGCAGAAAAAGTCGAAAACAACAGAGTACCAGCTGCACAAAACTTAATCACTTCAACTTATCATCTGAGTGTCTTTCAAGAGAGCTTCTGTTCTGTACAGTTCTACTGGCAAGTGTTGAAAGATTTCTCTAGTGTAGTGGCAACAACTGAACCAAGCTGGCCTTAAACTGTACAGCAACAGGAAAACAATAAAGCAATAGGTAAGGGATGGGCGAGTGGAACGGCTGTTAAACAAAACGTAACAAAATAGAGTCAAAATCATGGCACTCTGTTGTTCATTTATCTGCCTTGCTGTTTCTGTCATTCTGCCAAATGAAGCAAGCCAAACTCCAGAAACAAATAAACCACTAAAAATCGGCGTGAACAAAGACCCTGCTAACTGAATAGCCCCGTTATATAGATGAAGATGGCACGATCAGCCAATCAGCACCTTGCCTGGCTCTAAGCACTCACATTGAAGAGTGTGGCCTCGTGGGGGATTATGCCCGTCACCCTGACAGCAGGGTTCAGGGGCAGAGGCATCTCTGGGAAGTGTGTGAAGTTGGTCTTCAGCACCTCTGCATCGTGCAGCAAGGCCTGCAGCTTCTCTATCTGGTGAATCAATGAACACACACATAAATGCGGTTAGGGCCAGGGCACACAGTTGGAAAAAAAAAATGTCATCTCACACAAATACACACATATACACATGCGCACACACACACACACAGAGACACACATTAATATCAAGTCACATTTGTGCAAATTTACATGATAATGAAGCTCTTTTTTTTTTCCTCTCCAGTTCAGTCAGAGAGGCATACATGTAATTTTCATTTTATCGCTTAATATTCTGCTTTACTTGCTTGTTCATTTTTGGTCATGGTTATCAAAAGAAGCTTGATCACACATTATTCTCATTCTGATTTACAAACCAAACCTGTGAAGAGAAAAAAGCTATTCTTTATCTCCTTCAAGTACATAAGTGTCAGAAAACTTAAAACACATGTGCATGAGTGTGTGTGTAGAGAGAGAGAGGGCAAGAGAGAGTAAGTGTTACAGTGTGTTTGTGTGTGTGAGGGTGTGAGTGCATGCATGCTGTGTGCATGAGCATGTGTATACATACAACGTTATTGTATTGAGCATACATACACAATGGTAATAAGCAGTCTTGCACACACACACACACACACACACACACACACACAGGCACACACACAGACATGCACACACACATGCACACATGCCCTTGCACGCATGTGTGAGTGCATACATAAACACAAACACACACACACACACACACACAGAAACACAAATCCTACCTTTTTGCTGCGATTGCCAGACTCTCTCATGACAATCTTCACCATCTGCACGATGTTTTCCAGGAAGTTCTTCTGCGTGGTCAGCACTGACCTCATCTCACATTTGTTCTGTGGACCATCACACTAGTAACACACTTTTAGAGGACACACATATCTGATGGTTCTGGGAAAAAAAGAGGAAATGCGAAGGAACATTTCAGGGTTCATAGCCTAAGAGCATCCCAAAATTCCCAAACTTTTCCCAAACTTTCAAAACCACTTTCTGGATTTTTTCAAAGACCTTTAAACAGCCCTAAAACTGAAATTAAGTAGATAAAAGGGACACGTAAATAAGCACAAACACACACACACACAACAGACAGACAGAGATAACCTTTTAATAGAACAGTTCCTCATTATCACACATTTCTTTTGGCCTTATCACTGTCTGTTCACAATGACCCAAAGAAAATGTAGACTGTTATATTCTTTTTTTCCAGCCACGATGCACTGCCGTTACTTGAAAAATGAATCATTGGATTCTGTCCTTGATGTCATTAGAGTTACAACTGTCAATTCCAAAGGCAGTCAATGTGTTGTAGTGGACCACAAGTTCATTTAAAATTAAATGCCAAAGAACTGACACACACATATTTCAAACATGGGTAGCAGAATTTCCTCCAGTTTTTTTTTTCAGCAATGACCTTGTCTAACTCATTCACAGCCACACGATTTTCCTTTTCTTTTTTTTTTCATGGGCAAAAAACGTCAACCTGAACAACGTAAAAAAACAAGAGAAAGTTGAGGTGTGGCTGGTGGGACAGCGTTTGATAGCTTGGTTAACTACTGAAACAAAAGGTTCACCAAAATCATATTCCGTCTTCGTCTCATTTTTCTTCCTGTGGCCAAGAGAATGTGACCTGTGATTCCGCGCGATGAACATTTCACCCATCGATCCTATATCAATGTTTTTTCTGCATGCTACACAGTATGCAGACTGCTTGTTGCCAGCATTTTTCCACAGCCATCGTTTATAACACGGATTTTTTTAGCCAAAGCTCGCTGAAAACACATTGGCCTTGCATTTCAACTCGGAGAGACACGGATATTCCAAGGGAAGTAACTCGCGTTACGCTAGAAATCAAAAGTTCATTTCTGCTCAATTCGCTGTGGTTCATCCGATCGCATTTATTTTATTTCATAGTTATTTCCTCTTATATGTTAAAATTTCATGGTACCCGTTTTTTTTTTTTCGAAGTGGATTTCTTATACTGGTGACATAAATCCAAATTCACAAACTTTCACAAACCATATTCATGTTTATTATTTTTCAAAGACTTTCCAGGGCCTGGAAATAATATCTTTTTTTTCCCCAAACCTTCCCAAATGCTATGAACCCTGGAAATGGGGGGGAGGGGGGTGGGTGGAAGGGGGCAACAAAACTGATTCCCTTACACACCCAAACACACACACATAAGCATGGATTGGTACAGACTGAGTGACAACCATACTAAACAAAAAAGATTAGCAGTAGTACTTTCATTTTATGTCTTTTGACAAAAATTATGTGATGTTAGGTAAAAAAAAAAAAAACAAAAGCAGATAATCGGATTTGTATGTTTCTACTGATATCCATATTTCTCACTTCATTTTTTTTTTTTTTTTTCAGCAGAAAGTTGATTAAGGTACAGACATATGAAATAAAGAAGTGGTGAAAACATTATCACAGCAGGTACACCTCAAGCAGAACTCTCTTGGATTTCATTATATTATTGTCTAAATGACTCAGACATAGATTTTCCATCTTCTTCAATATGTTTGGAGTGGATATACACTGCTCACCTGTTTTAGGACGTTACTGAAGCGCTTCATGACACACACGTACATCTCACGAGCTTCCTCATACCTGGGCTGACTGTCCTCCTCACATTCCACTATCAAATACCTGTGAAGGTAAAACATACAGCATGTGTACAGGAGACTGACAGGTGTACTGTCTGGTCCAGTCACTTTATCTATTGCCCAGCCAACCACAGACTAAACTGTTGTATTATTGTGAGGACAGGATGCAAGTCAATGGAAAAAAAAAAAACAAACAACTCCATACAAAAATAAACAAAAGAGGCATGTTCCTCAACCCAGGAAAAGGGAGAAAACTGAGCTGGTTCTACAAGGGCGCTGTGCTGTAAACTCGTTAAGGGCAATCACTCTGACTAAGCTATTTGGGAACTGAGGTGAAGTTAGCTTCCTGCCTACCCAAGTTTTTTTCTTTTTTTTTTTTGGGGGGGGGGGGGGGGGGGGGGGGGGGGGGGGGGGATCCTGATACTATGGCAAAGTTCCACACCAAGTGGGATAAGACTGTTGTTTCGACAGGTAAATATGAAAAAAAAAAAAAATAAAGAAAAGAAAAAAATACAAAAAACAAAAAAAAAAAATAAAGAAAAAAATAACCCCTAAACAAACAAAAAGGAAACAAAGAGTGAGACACTGGTCCTCGATCATACAGAATTGCCACGTTACCAATCAGAACCTCAAGTAAACACAACATGTACAATTTATCATTGTCTGTCTTTTTGTTGGAGTACAGACAGGTTTCTTTTATGTGAAGGCAACCTATGACATGTAAATGTAGCAAATCTTTAAAATTCACAAAAGTTCGAGTTCTATCCACCTCACCTCCTCAACACTCCACCTCTCATCAATCATGAGAGAAAAATCAAGAATTTGCAATTCTATATCCACCAACATAAGCTTAGTGTTCAATGGAACACACAGGTACAGGGGGAAAAAAAAACTGACACTAAAACAGCACTGACACATAGAAATACACATTTCTCTTCTTCAAAGTTTTCCTGTCTTTTTTATGATCATGATCTCTTTAAGCTTTACTGTTTCAGCTTGACTTTTTGAGAAAAAAAAAACTTTTCACACACACACAATCATAACCACCACCATCGCAAACACTAGGGACATGTCTCACCAGAAGAAGTAGTTGGCCACCAAAGGGTTGTTGCAGGCACGTGATATGAGGAAAGTGGCCAAGTCCATCTGAGTCTGACACACACAGACACAACAAGAAACACTGCAGACAGCTGCATTAAAACATGCTTACACATACTCTCACACACCTGCACCAAACTATAAAGAAAAGCATTCCAAGTTGCTGACTAAATGTAGCTCAATCACCTGTACCAAAACATGGATGTAACAATTTGTTCCTTTCTTGCATTGCGTTCTATTGGGATGTCATAGGAATCTTGCCTAGTATAGTGCTAAGCAGCTGATCTATGAACAGAAAGCAACAGTAAATAAATCAGAATGTGTACTTCGAAACAAACAAAGAAAGCCAGAAAATGAAACACTTTATCAGATCTGCCAATCCTCAACCACACTCAAGCATAATGCTTAATTAAAATGAAATACTGACGCATAAATGAGGCACAATATTGCAACTGATTTAAGCGTAACTCAAGGAAAAAAAATATAGCACTAAATTTGAAATACAAAGTAATGTAATGTAATGTAATGTAAAAAAGGATTTTTGTAGAGTGCTTTACCTTGTAAGAGCCCAAAGCGCATATTACAGAAAAACATGATAAAATACTAATTCTAATTCAAAGCACGCACACGCACACACACACACACTCACACACACATGCGTGTGCACATGCGCGCACACACACACACACACACACACACACACACACACACGAAAAACTCATACACGCAGACAGACACATGAGCAAGTCAACACCAGCAAACACGCGGACAGTGATAAGTGGATATCTTTAATCAATCTGAGAGAAAAGAAGTGTCTTTAGGGAGGTTTTAAAAGTCTCTAAAAAGTCTGTGTTACGCAGAGAAGAAGGGAGACCATTCCACAGAGCAGGTGCCTGGTAAAGATCGTTGGCCTGAAGTTTTCAGGCCAGCAGAGGGAAGCCGAAGCAGACAAGAATCGGTGGATGAGTGTAAGTTGCGAGACGGAACGCAGAGATGAAGGAGATCAGAGAGGTAGGAGGGAGCCAGATTATTCAGTGATCTGGAAACCAGGAGGAGAACTTTAAAGTCAAAGCAAGATTGAATGGGGAGCCAGTGTAAGGATGACAGAATGGGCTATATGCGATCAGATCTAGAGGAGCGGGAGATCAGATGGGCGGCAATGTTCTGAACTTTTTTAATTTTAGAGATGATTGTTAAGGGACAACCAGCAAGGAGGGAGTTACAATAGTTGAGCTGAGACTGAACAAAAGCACAGATTACAGTCTTCAAAGTAGCGCTGAAGCAGAAGTTAAATATAATGTAAAAACAATTATCAAGTGAAATGTACAAACAAAATGAAAATGTTGTAGCTAAAAACTGATCAAAGAGCTAACACAAAAATGCATGCAGAAGAAAAATCAAATGAAAGGCTGTAACATAAATGAAGTACCTTGCTGAAACAAAGGCCAAGAGTAATGCTGAAACAACAATTAAACGTAATTTTGAGACAAAAAAAAAAAGTGAAATATTGTTCCTTAATTCCTCTCTGTAATGTACAGTTCATCAAAAAATACTTTATGGCAATGAGAATATTTTAAGTGAACAACAAAATTTCCAGAATCATCATCACCATGGAACTGAAATGCTGAAAACCCTACAGGCTCATTTAGTTTCTGTGAAAATGAAAAAATATGTCCGACACAATAATGATTGGTACAAAAATCTGCCCATGCCTGCATTCTTCCAAATCCATTCAAAAATAAGCAGTTAGAACTGCACACAGTTTAATGTACTAATGGGTTATTGTCAAATCATGTGTTTGATACAGTGAATGGAAATCTCTTTATAAAGACACCCAACTTTTTAAGATTTCTGCATGCTGTTAACTCTCTTGTCAATCGAGCGCCCGCTAGAACACGTGGCAACAATGGGCGCCGCCATGTTTCTCGTAGAAAAGGAAGTCTCGCGAGAACGTGATTTCCTTCTTCCTGTAGCCATTTTCTACCGTCTGCAAAAAAAACGCGCGAGTCGATGCGTGCCGTGGTTCTCGAGTTACGAATTTTTAAAGTTTTGAAGTCGAAATGCGGTTTTTTCACCATGGCTTACCTTGATTTCTGCCGTTCTATAATGAGATTTAGTGATGGAGATACTGTGATTTGTAGAATTTACGGCATAAGACTTAGTGAAAGTGCTGGGTGATGAAGCTTAGAGTGACCTAGATTTCGACTGGGATGAGGTTCAGGTATGATGAGCAACGATTCGGAAGAAAGTTCTGAAGAAGAAGATTTTTTTTTTTTTCCCCGAGTAAATGGCTCATGTGACATTCTTCAAACTTACGATATAGCAACATATATATTCGTAGGAATTTTTAAAAATTATTTTCATTTTCATTCTTTCCTTTCCTCTCTTTTAAATTATTTTTTTAATTGAGTAACCATGTTCATGAATACATACAAGATTGAAATATATTCCATCAATACATACAAGACTGAACTATATTCCATCAAAAATAAACAAGAGTTTAATTCTTAATTTTCTGTAGCAGATTTCACACAAATATAACAGCAATAACAGCAAACAATCGTGAAAGACAGAAATGAGCAACATATCAGCATAGTAAACAACAAACATCAAAATGCCAGCTCTCCATTATTATATATCATACACCGAAATTCACATAACCTTCATCCCATGCATTCACCAAACATTTACTTGTAACTTAATCATGCATAAAGCCCCATACATATCTCATTTATGCCTAACGCTGAGACCTATTCATTCACTCATTATTTATAATTTAAAATTAAGCTGAGCGTTCTCTTATTCATTCTCTCGTTCTCTTTAACATTCTCTTATTACTAAAATGACTGTGCATCACACCAATCAGTACTTCATCATGATAGCCAGTTCAGCACATCAAAGTCGCTCAACTTCCTCTCATTTAAAAAACCATGATCGACCCTCAATACTTCATTTATGTTTAAACCTGAACACTTCAAAGCATTCACTTAACCTTTACTTGTAACTTAAGACAACTATGTACCAAAACCCATCAATCCATTTCTTAGGCCTTCAAGCTGATCACATCAACACATTCACCTAGCCTTCTGTTAATATCTTAATCTTCACTGCTTGTCATTTTTGACTACACACTCCCAACCATGCCGGCCTTTCATGACCCATGTATTTCACAGCTTTGATTTTACAGAGAAAGGATCTGGGTCAACCAGTGAAACATCTCTGAAATATATAGTTCAGGACAGACCCACAACAGGAGAACAGTGCAGTCAAAAAGTGATGTCCAGTAAAGATTACATTGTATGCGTCACATATGGTCCTTGCTGGAGGCGCAAAATGCATTAGTGCTTGAATTACCTGATTACTTTTTCACTCAGAACAAAAACCTTGAATACAAACTGATGATTACATTTTCTGACAGCTATATAAATTTTCACTGAAATGATTGAAATAGTTCTTTGTTTGTGTCTCTGGGTTGTGTGCAACTAAGAAAGCACAGCAACGATTAAACAAACCAGCACAAAAGCCTGTCAAAGCCTCGCTTGTGCTTCTACGCTGAACACATCAACATCTTCACTCAGCTTTTTCTCAGATGCATGAATATCTAATATAATACCTCATCTACACCTACAAGCCAAGCAAAGCCACAACACACCAGTCATTAATAAGGGTACCACTTCAGACAATACACGCATGCAAGTTAAGAAATGATCATCTGTAACAATGGAAATACTGAAAATTGTGACTACTGATAGTATGAAACAAGTTTCTCTTTACAAGAGGTACACAAACTTGCTGACTAGAAAGCATCAGTGAAATGGATGCATGGAGCCCTGAAGAATTCACCTGCTTTTATAATATTCTGTGTGAGTAATTTCAATATTTATTTTCTGTGTGAGTAACACCAATAATTTTGGTTGCTAGCTTATCAGTTTGTGACAGCACTGCATGGCCTTGGACAGTTGACAGCAAAGCGATGACTTAATATTTCTTTTACAAAGTTAGCTAACAATATGTGGCATTATTAGACCTGAACAGTACCATAAAGACGGCATGATAATATCCAACTGGTTTGCTCTTTCAGCCATTGAATACTTCATGATGTAACTCACTATGGTTGATGTTTGTCTGGACACAACAATGTATGGTCAAACACAACTGGCGTATATGTATGGTCAAACACAACTGGTGTATCATATATGCAGAACTACCAATGTTAGTGTATTAATGTTGCTTTAAACAGAAACGCAATCTTAGCTTCAAAGAGGAAAAAAAAAAAAACTCAGTGGGTAGAAACATAACTTTTCTTAGCTGTTCAGCTGTGTGTTGCAAGTTAAACCGACAACGATAATGAAAACATGTAAAAAGATGATACAGAACTTCACATCTATCATCTTGAGCCACTTCATCAAAAGCAAAAAATTGCAAGCCTTTCCCTTGGACCGTACTAATTCCTCCACTGTGAGTCTGATATTTACCTGTCTCCATTCTGCTGAAGGACACTACTCAACAACGACTTTTTTCTGGCCTGCCCTTCTCCTGGCCTGCCAGACTCTGCCTCTCTCTCCCTGGCTCACCACTTTAAAACAACATCATCAGCTGTGTACTATCTGATTATCATGCACAGCAACTCCTCTCTCAAAAACGACAATAAATACAAACAACACACCATTCACAGACACAAAGAGCAGTTCAAAGTGCGGCATGAACAAGAAATACAACAGCAGAGTTCCGACAAGGTTCAAATCCTCCACCCTCCCAGTTCTCTCTTTCTAACTTCTACATCCCTTAAAGCCCTCATCCCCCAAGTTGTCAATCCACAACACTGACTACTGGGCACACCACTATCAGTGAACCACACATTTCAATGGCAAGCACATACAAAAGCACAAAGGAGAATGTTAAAGAAGGTTGTGTGTTTCCTAGTTACACAAGTGGTATTGAGATAATCTCACACAATGCAGTGCCAGGAATTCAAAATTGTACCATGCAAAGCAGACAACTACACGTCACTTGACAACATGACACTACAACTATAGAACTATCACTTCTAAATAAAATTCTCAACACTCACTACAACTATAGAAACTATCACATCTAAATAAAATTCTCAACACTCACTACAACTATAGAAACTATCATGTCTAAATAAAATTCTCAACACTTCATTGCAACAATATAAACCATCATGCTAAATAAAGTTCATAACACTGCACTACAACTAAGAAAGTATCACATCTATATAAAATTTTCAACACTGCACTACAGCAATAAAAACTATCCTGTCTAAATAAAATCCACAACACTGCACTACACCAATTGAAACTATCACATCTAAATAAAATCAATAACACTGCGCTACAATAACTGACACTATCAAGTCTAAATAAAATTCTTTTTGAAAGAAAAAAAAACCCCAGCCAAAACAACACTTTCTTGTTAAGATAGACATGGGGAGTTTGCGTCCCTCCAAAATCGTTACCAGAGACGCTTACCAAGATAATAATAAAAAAAAGACAGACTTTGGCAGACTGTTCTGTTTTGTGCATTCCACTAATCAACATGAGACAACATTAAAACACAAAAGAATCAAAGTCAATGAAAGCTGAAGAAGCATGCAGCAAGACATGACCTACTCTTTATCTGGAGATGAGGTGTCGTCCATGGTGAGGGCCTGAGGCATCTGGGCAGGGGGCTCCTCCACTTTGGCTTTGATCTCATTGAAATTTTTCATACTTCAATGCCTGCACCAGCTGCAGTAAGTACAGCAAAAGGTCCTGCACATTGAACGTATCATGTACATTGTGATCCAAGAACAACAGTCTCATTTTCTACTGTTTTCAATGCCTGTATTGGGTGAAAACAGCTTTTGTAGTGACACAGCTTTCATCTTCGCCACATTCAAAATGCTCACAGATGAAAATTCACAGGATATTCAGTCAGCCGAGAACATGCAACTATTCTGAATGTTGCGTCGCGCGCACACACACACACACACACACACACACACACACACACACACACACACACACACACACACACACACACACACATACACACACAGAACAACCTGCACACTGAACACATGCACATCAAGTTGATATTCTCATTTAGCTTAAAAGGTTTCAATGCTTTTAGCTCTCACTGTTTTTATTAGTGCCTGTAGCTGATATATAGTAACTGTAACTGATATAACAAAACATTTGAAGCAAGAAAAGAAAAAAGACAAAAAAACACCAAAAAACTCTGCAAGTTCCACACATCTATCATGGTCAGAAAAAAAAAATTAGAGGATATCTTGTAAGCTGTGAGCACAAAACCATCCTCAACATTGCGCACACACTCACAAACAAAAGAGAGAAAGAGAGAGAGAGAGAGGAGAGAGAGAGACAGAGACAAAGAGACAGACAGAGACAGAGAGAGAAAGAGAGAAAGGGAGTGAGCAAGAGAACAAATGAAAAAAATTTATTTTGAGAGGATAATGGAATAAGCATAACTACTTTTTTTACATCCAGCCCTCTAGTAAGAGAGAGAAAGCGGAAAGAGAGAGAAAGCAAGAGAGAGAGAGAGAGAGAGTGACAGAGAGAGACAAAGAGAAAGAGAGAAAACAGAGAAAGAAGGCCAAACAGTCCTTGTAGCAATAAACACAAGCCGAGCACACCGTAAACAGCAAACCTCATCATCGGCCCACTCCAGACGGCTGACGGCGTATTTGCGCACCAGAGGGTTGGAGAAGGCAGGACTCAGCAGCTCCAGAGCGTCCACCACGTCGATGGCCTGCCAGCGCACCATCAGCTCCGTGGCCTGCTTGGCTTCCAGGGGCACGTTCCAGTTGACGCACTTCAGGAACTTGGTCAGCGCCTGAGATCACCACAGCCATCAGGACCACACAGAGTCATCATCAAAATCTTTTTTGCTTTAAACATCTCCTTGTCTACTTCTTCATTTATTCATCATCAAAATCTGTCTTTCTAAACATCTCCTTTTCTACTTATTCATTTATTTATCATCAAAACACTTATTCATCATCAAAATCTATCTTTTTAACATTACCTTATTCATCTATTCAACATCAAAATCTCTCTGTTTAACATCTCCTAATTCATTTATTCATCATCAAAATCTATCTGTTTAACATCTCCTTATTCATCATCAAAACCTATCCTTTTAACATCTCCTTATTCATCGTCAAAATCTCTCCTTATCCACTTATTCATTATCAAAATCTATCTTTTTTAATATCTCCTTATCCACTGTCAAAATCTAGCTTTTTAACATCTCCTATATACTTATTCATTTATTTATTCATTTACTTAAACCCATAAAATATGATGCTCATGCATTTTTGTTCTGGCTCCCCTTTATACCATCATACCCAGCAGTGTCTGGTCAGTGCCACTCTCAGCAGTACACAGGGAACCATTCCTATCAGACTGCTAGGAGTCAATACTACGGCCAGACACAGTGCTGCTGATCAGTCACTCTGATGGCTTTCTAAGACTATTCTGATCAAGCACATACAAATCAATCAAATCATGTTGCTTTAAGCTCTAGCAACCACCAAAAGCTGTATCAGGGCTGAAACACTATCCAAAAAAAAAACAAAAAAAAACAAAAACAGAACAAAGTGAGAGAATTAAAATGCAAAGTTAAAACTCAAGACCAGTACTTCTTTACATCAAAACACCTGCAAAAAAAAAGAAGAGTTTGTCACACTCAAATTAAAATCAAGTCATCTTAAAAACCTTGATTTCTTACAAAAATTCAAAAATCAAATCTGGGGGAACATTCCTGAACAAGGACTTCATAGAGCTTGCTGTAAAGGGTTTACTTCTGACATCATGAAGCTCCCTACATTCAAGATTAAGAACACACAGGACACCACTATAACACCCACTACTAATGACAACAATTACTCATTCACTAGGCTAGAGTAACTGAGCACTTCGCTTGGAGATAGGTGAACACTGCTACAATGTACCTCCAAATCAACGACAACCCCTTACACATCGCCACATACCTGTTTACCCTTTCCATAACTATTCAGTACTCATGTCATAGGTTTTCAGTACTTTCAAACAAACATCAGTATTCACAAACAACAGGTCTAAAGCTCACTTCTTATCTGTGTGCAAAATGATGCTATTTTCATTCCGAGAGAATGGTTCCCGTCTGTAACTTTCAGCCATCTGATACCTTTATATGATTTTGTTAGGTAAGATACCTTTTAATCTTTCTGTTTCTATTTCTCTGTTTTGAAAATGTTTCAAACCCCTCATGTATTCAGGAAGTGGGGTAGGGTCCGAGCCAATGACTGAACGACTGTGGTCCATGATGCTTAACCAGTGCAGTACAGAAGCTGGATTCACCGCCCTGAACATGTGCAGCTCTTTTGATGGTCCTTTATTTCTTTCTTTCTGCTCTTTTAACCTCTGAATATCTCAGTAAGGCAGCAACAAGTAAGCATTAACAACAGACTCCTTAAAACATTTTTAAGAGTAATCAAACACCTTGTAATGATTTCGATTATCTATTCACTCCGTATTCAGCACGCGTCAGCATTCTAAGTACCTTTGAATAATGTCGCAGTGGCCATCAGTGTTAACAGAATACCAAACAAAAGTTGTCACAATGTCTTCCGTGACTGACCACAGAAGTTCTTTTGTAAGCAATTTTCCTACAAATTGTCATATTAACTCACTGAACAAACTACTAACCTCTTTCTGAGTGGAGAGATAGAAGCGGAATTTCCACACTAAGTCCTGTTCCTCTGAGGTAAGCTGGGTGGTGGGTGGATAAGCAACAATTTTCTGAAACAAGTCCAAATACAACACCAACACTACAGAAAAAAAGAAGTCCCAAAACATCACTGATACTAGAGAGAAAAGAAGTGCAAATACAATACTTAAACCAGACAGAAAAAAAGTGCTGATATCAGTATCTCCCTTATACATATATATATATGTATATGAGATACTGGGTTCTCGCAGTCAAACCCTCGATATATCACCAACTTCAGTAATTTTACAGAAGACAAAAAAAAACCACCACCATTTCCAAGAGCAAAAACTTGTCATATCAAATAGAATATTTTTGAAAGAAAAAAAAAAATCAAACTTTGCAATAAAATACAGCACTGTTTTTACAAAAGACTGTCTCCCCCCAACCTCTCCTCCCAAAAACAACCTATTACTGATAAAACATCAAAGTGCTTCTATATAAAAAAGATGAATACTGTAGCAAACCCATATGAACTGAAGGTGAACACATTCAAAACATGTACTGTGACAATCTACTCGAGGATCTGAATAGTTAAAGTGACTGCACTCTGCAGACAATCCTCACAAATGTGTAAACGACTAAACTGATGTGAATATGATGAAAACTGTGATCAGAAAATTTCTCCATTTATGAACAACTGACACCCCAAGCGCACTGAATCATATAAGAGATGGCTATCAACTATTTTGTGATATGACTATCAATATGCACAATATTTACAAAATAAACATGTACATACATGTACAGATGGAAAGCTGGCTAAAGAGCTATTCAACAAAAGACATGGGTCAAGAAGGGGGCGTGGAAGTGGTTCCAAAACTGACTGACCCTTTCCTACTAATATCCTAAAAGGGAAAATTACATGGACAATAGCATTCATGGCAGAACTGATAAAAAAGAACCAGCAGGTGATCAAATTTTTCAAGCCCAATAAATTTCATAACACCACCTCCTTTCAACGTATGTGGTGTAAGCTATATGACGTACCTTTCAAACCCATCCCAATTATGTTCGCATGTGTGTGTATGTGCCAATGTGTGTGTGTGTGTGTGTGTGTGTGTGTGTGTGTGTGTGTGTGTGTGTGTGTGTGTGTGTGTGCGTGCGTGTGCATGCATATGTGTGTGTTTATAGGCGTGTGTGTGTGCGTGTGCATATGTGTGTGTGTGTGTATGTGTGTGTGTGTGTGTGTGTGTGTGTGTGTGTGTGCGCGCGCGCGTGCAAGTGTGTGTGCGTGCATGTGTGGATACATGCATGCATGTGTGTGTGTGTATGTCTGTTATGTGTGCATGAGTGTGTGTGTGTGTGTGTGTGTGTGTGTGTGTGTGTGTGTGTGTGTGTGTATGAACATGTACACATGCGTTTGCATGTGTGAGTCTGTGTGTGCACGTGTGTGTGTAAGAATGCAGCAAGTTTATATGTGTGTTCAGATGAGTTTTTTTCCTCCCAGCTGGCAGCATTTGTTCTTCTTGGCTGTGACTTAACCCCTCAAAACATATTTCTTTTATTCAAAGGGAAATCAGACATTCCATGCGTCCATCAGAGATGGATGGGACCACAGTTAGTCCCTTAAAAATCTTAGACCTGGTGAAGAACTGACTGGCCACTGTACTCGCACGCATGGCAACACATATTATTCCATTCCAAATTCCTCGTACCAACATCCATCCATGGGCACACACAAACAATGCACTAACACACAGAAAACCTTCAAGCTATTCCTTTGCCACTCAAAACATGTCCAGCATGCTGATGGGAGATGGAGAATCGAACCTTGAGCAAGTCTCGTGTCTTGGCATCAGGTTTCATGTCACGGTCCCTTGGCCCCGTGCGTAGACTTCGAGCCATCTTGTGGTGTTTTGTCTCATACAGGTTTTCCTGCACAGACATCCATCCCTCCCACAGATAAAGTTCCCTTCACATGAAATGAGAGTTTTTGATACCAACCAAAATGGGGGTATTTTCAGGCACAAAGAATAATCTCATGTTTCATCAGAAGTAATGTTTTGATTTAATGTACCCAGTGTATCAGCAAACTGACTTCACCATATATGATTTTTTTTTTTTTAAGTGGGTGAAAGTCCTTGCTGAGTGTGTGTGATAACCACACATGAGAACAGTTCTGGCTTTATCATACCAGTCCTGAAAACACCACAGTCATTCTGACATCACAAAAGGGTTTTCACCATGCAACGGAATTACTTCAATCTGCAACAGCTTTTTGACTTAGGTATAATTAAAAAAAAATCATTATGTCTTTATTCTAAATCCATTCTGCAGCCATCACAGCAAGGTGAAAGTCTAGCCAGGCAAAAGATTTATTCCATAAAATATTTCATAAACAACAATTTGTTATTTATATCTACACTTCTGCTATCTGTTTGGCTCCATAATATGAAGTCAAAAAAAATGGAATGACACCACAGATTACCTTCGGAAATGAAAAGCACTGAGGGGTTCTAAAAAAACGTTCCGAACTGTCCATCCTAAATTTTATATCAAAAAACATCAAGTTTGGGAACATTTTGCTTGCAAATAAAAATTCTTTGGAAAAGTCTTCTTACACTGACAACCTGTCCACACAAGACACAAGACAATTACTGACATAAATCACACGGATTGCTAACATTTTCTCTTGATTTTATGTACATGTATCTACATTACCTGTTGCTGGAATCTGAACTGTCCAAAATAAAAGTGTGTATAAGAAAAAAGATCTCATATCTAATCAAATGTCTACCAAATTTTGCATGATTCATGGACTACTGACAGAGTAACTGTTATTTCTCAGACTGAAGTACTTAAGACTGTTATGAAAGACCACATACAACATTTCATATGGGTTGTATAAGGGTACGTGAGAAACGACTAGTAAGTATGTAATTTTATGATTCATTATCTATTATCACCCATGGTTAAGATACATTAATTAAAGGACTAGACTAATTCCTCCTAAGTTACTGGTCTTTAAATATTTCCCCAACACAAAGACGTATAGGAGTGAAAGGGAGAGCACTCTTAAAGGAACTACTCTGCTATTAATGTAAACCCTTTTACATATTGATCCAACCACGTAGCACCTGTTACCATGGCTTGCCTACAATTGATCCACTCTGTTTCACATGCATATTGAGTCAGACGACTTTCTTACCACAGAGTATGTTCTGAAAGAGTGGCGCTTATGATGCTCAGTAAGACTGGGTTACTTCAATTCCTACACCAATCATCTGCACTGCCTTCAGACTCCCCTAAATTGACTTTTTATTTTAACCCTAACACTGTATCGAGCGTCGATGACAAAACAATAAGCAAGAGTGACAGTACATTCAGCATGACTGTAAACATTTTGACTGACAGAACAATAAGCAAGAGTGACAGTACAAGCATGACTGTAAACATTTTGACTGTGCAATGTGCAAGAGTGACAATACATTTAGCATGACTGTAAACATTTTGACTGACAAAACAATAAGCAAGAGTGACAGTACATTTAGCGTGACTGTAAATATTTTGACTGACAAAACAATGAAATTTCAAAACGGAGTGACTGAGGGCGGAAAATGAAGCAAAATTTAGAAAGAGAGGGGTCAGTTACCACCAAGGACACAGACAAACAGAGTACAGGAAAAGACACTGTACTCCGTTTGTCTGTGTCCTTGGCGGTAACTAACCCCTCTCTTCCTAAACTTTGACAAAACAATAAGCAAGAGCGACAGTACATTCACATGACTATTTAGCATGACTGTCGACATTTAGGTGGCCCAACTGCTAATAACATTGATGATGACAATCATGACATTAGTGTAGACCATATCAATATGACTGAGGTGATTCAATCTTGGGGTGACCATGATTTCCATGACCCAGGTGTATGTGCTGTGCCACTGCAGCACATGTCAATGACCATTATGGTCAGATATAAACATTGACAGCACACAGGCAAGACACCAGCACATCAAACTGCATCTGCTACTAGAAGTCAGACCTGTAGTTTTTCCTATGCAATTTTGTTTTGGTCAAAAAGGTACCCCGGTTTGGCCATCATTCCAGAAAATGTACCTGATAGTTTACTAGACTTCTTTGCTTTACATTTCTACTAGTTCAAGGGTGAAGCTCAAGTAAAGCTAAGCACCAGCAATCTTATTTCTCCTTGAACATCTGACAGCTCATGCAACAATGAAAATCAAACTCTTGTTCTGTGAAGACACTGCTGACCTTATAAAAACTCCGACTGCAATGAATGAGAAGGCTGGTGTTCATCTTTCTCTGAGCATCTCCAGACAGAGGACACGTCGTTTCTGATAATAAGTTTGAAATGTTTACTTCTGGCAGAAAATTCAGAAATTCCATCCTCAACAATCCCAAAATGCAGATATATTTTCTTCAGTTCAAACAAAATTCATATTTTTTTTTTCTCAAAACTACGCAAAACTCATCCATTCATACTTTTTAAATCAAAAGTTCTAGAACTGTAGCATAAAATGATTTTCTAAAATCAATGAAACATTCTAGATCCAAAATAATACATGTACAGTAGCGAGGAATGATATCATTTTTGGAACCTTAGTGAAGTTTCCAAAAGATTCTAAAAAACTTTTACACACTTCCGTTGTCTATGCGTACTCCATGATGCAAATGCAAAACACATGGAATAGTTTGATGAAGCTTCCAAAGCAACATGAAAACATGTCAGTCTGACTAAACTAAAACCAACGAGGCAAAGCAAAACTCAGTCTTTTTGCGACAGCCTGTCTCCTGAGTTTGACTGAATAGAAGGTCAGCGTCATGTGTGTATGTGACCAGAATTTTTTTTGTTTGGGAATAACGGACTTCTGTAGACAATACTAATAAATACAATACGTGACAGAGACAACAACTGAACACACAAACATCAGGATCAATTAAATAAAATCAAACACATGAAGATCTGGTGAGTCAATGACAGAATTTTTTGGCATATGCTGATTACCATCTTTTCTTTTTCAATCAGTATCATTTTTACACATCTCCATTTTTTCAAATTTCAATTGTCAGTCTGCCTCATTATCTTCCAGTCTCCCTTTGTTATCAACAAAGGTGTCCTCTTTCACTCCGCTGACAAAGTTGCTGTCATCCTTTGTATAATCTCTGATACCATGATTCGATAATCGTAATGTCATCATTTCAGTGATCTGTACTGCCATCATATCAGTTACTTGTCATGCCATTTGTTTGTAATCTCTATCATCAGAGTACTGTAATATGTCATGTCATCAGTTCAATATCTGCGATGTTGTCGTTTCATTCATCTGTGATGTCATCACTTCGGTTACTCTAGAAATCCTTTTCTTTCACAAGCAGTACTGAACCCAACAGCAGACAATACTAATGAGTATGTTGTCACAAACACAAAACAGACTTTTTTCCCCCACTTCTATTCATAAAGAAATCCAGTTACCCGTCTGTGATCTACATCCTCTGTCCGATCAAAATGGATCCTGACACGCCTTTGTACAGGACGTTCCTCATATTCATTTTACTCTTGATACACACACCCCTCCCCAGTCTGCATCCCCCCCCCTCCTCCCCCGCTTTCCTTCCTCCCAATCTCCTCCTGCCCACTCACTACTACTCCCCACCATTTACAAAGAAAAGGGTTATCTCACTTACTCTGCGTTCGCTCCAAACATACACTCCGACTGAAAGTCGGAACAAAATCCCCACAATACAGGACCACACCCACAAGTGAGAGCCTACTGGTCCCCACGTTTTAAGTTATTGCCCAACAAGGCCTCAGGGCTTCAACTTCAGCAGAGGGACTGTTAATAAACCCTTTACGTCCCCATTAACGAGTGTTTTATTGATCCACGTCCATCGCCCTGGGTGAAATATTGATTGAGAAGACACTAGCTGTATGCAACACCTCCTCCTGATACAATGACAGATTATAGCCTCCAGATGCTGGCAAACACCCGGCAACATGTGGCAAGAAAGGACGGCTGGGGGTGAGGGGGCCTGCCAGGCAGTGGCTTTCACACATCTGTGACTGTGTCATGCCATTGGTCCGTCATGTTAAATATTTTTTGTGTCTCACACACACACACACATTTACACATGCAAACACACTCTATACACATACACACACACACACTCAACATACACACACACACACACACACACACACACACACACACACGTACACATGCACACACACTCAACTTGCACAAACACGCATGCATGCACACACACACACACACACACACACACACACACACACACACACACACACACTCAAACACACACACACACACACACACACACACACACACACACAAATTGCACACACACACGCTGAAATGAAAAGCTCTCATGCTGTTAAACTGACACCTTTTTGTGAGTGTGTGTGTGTGTGTGTGTGTGTGTGAGAGAGAGAGAGAGAGAGAGAGAGAGAGAGAGAGAGAGAGAGAGAGAGACTCAGAGAGAGAGTGAGAGCGAGAGAGAGAGAGAGAGAGAGAGAGAGACAGAGAGACAGACAGAGAGAGAGAGAGAGAACATGAAGAAGACATGCTGTTATTCTTGTTCCTGGTCTTTCTGTTTCCTTCTTCCCTACCTCTCTTTCTTCTTGGCCATCCAATCACTCGTCCCCCCCTCCCTCCCTCCCTAACCAGGGACTGAGTTACTGGGATGTTGGGTTGGGGGGTACATGGTGGACAGTGGAAATTTGCTATTTCTGTGAAACATATTCTTAGTTCTGATATATGTACTGGAAGTTACACATTCAACTGGCATTCCATTTCAGGACAAACCACACACACCCCTCAAAAAAAAAAAAAAAAAAAAAAGAAAAAGAAAGACCAGAATCTTGTGCGTTTGCTTAGAATTATATACATGAACTTTTCCCATGAGAAAAGTGACAGGGACAGAGGTAGAAGGGGGGGGGTGGGGGGGGGTGGGGGTTAGAGAAGTAGGGGGAGGGGAGAGAGGAGCGTGACACATAGCTCTGCAAGGTGATAATCCATCAGCCATTTATTTCAGCCATATATCGACAAGGTGTTCTTACTACTGGACACTTCAGCGAACCACAATTCACTCGAAGCAGATGGGGACATACTGTTTTTCTACCAGTGAACTTCCCAGGAAGAGCGAAAGACTTAAAACCCTATATCAAAGAGGCAGCACATGAAACGCAAGTGATCCCGACGCACTTACCAGCAGCATTTTCTGGTCTTGAGTGGTGACCATGTCCGCAATCTGTCGGAACTCATAGCCCTTGTCTCCATCCTGAAACATCACCGAGGAATCCTGATTGAACGGAAAGCACAGCCAACAATCTGACATCATTCTGTTCTACTCCCCGTGCACTTCAGCTCTACTGAACACAGGTGTGCAAGGCGGAAGAAATGTGGGCATGCACATCGCGCAGTTGAGTCACGGCCATCTGAGCGGCGCATGACCTATTTTTCACTCTGGGGGAAATGCAGCTGACACGCTGTGATTCAATCTTTACTGCTACACACCTGCGCTCAGTGACCCTAGGAAGCTGGCCTTTGTTAACCCTTTCACATTCCCTGGTACAATTGCTTTGCGATGTCACTTCAAATCCATCATCACCTTAGATCGGTCTTTCTTTTAAAGAATCAAGCAATAGTCATTACAATACGTAGACAACTTTTTGCATTTTATGTCAGCATGTTTGGTTTCCAAGTACACCTTCCTCTCCCCTCCCCCCCCCCCCCCCCCCCCCCCCCCCCCCCCCCCCTCCCCCTCCCCATTTCATTTCTTTTTTTAAATTTCCTTATTTCTTTCTGCGAGCATCACCACGAGTAGGTGCATGGCTGCATTGTTGCACACATGTTGTCTGTAAACTGGCTTTTGCGCCTTTCTTACTTTGCCTTCTTCTGTGGTTTCTTCCTCATTTCTTTCTTCCCAGACACACAGTACATAGAACACATGAATTTTTTCTTTTTTTTTTTTTAAAACCTCACTCTCTCCTTGATCCCTTTCTTTGCCTCTCTCTCTCTCTCTCTCTCAACACACACACACACACACACACACACTCTCTCTCTCTCTCTCTCTCTCTCACATTCACATGCACAGGCACACTCACTCGCTCTCTCTTTCTGCCTGTCTCTCTCAATCACACACACACACACATATATATATATATACACATATATACATGTGCATGCAAGCATGCATAAACACGCACAACACACACACACACACACACACACACACACACACACACACACACACACACACACACACACACACACACACTCCCTCTCTTTTGATATTTGTTTTTGTTCTGCCCTCAGTTAAGTAACTCTTCCTATGACAGAATAACTAGCAGTCCCACTGTTCTTACCAATTTCCCTAAAATATGTATGAACAACAAATGAGCCCTAGTGACTGCAAACACAATCTACAGCGCCTGTACTTGCACAGCTAACATCAGATGTGAGTATGCGACAGACATGTAGTTGACCACAGGTGTAAGTTCAGACACACGGTTAAACTGTATACTTGCTATTAAAGTTTTGCTTTCTGATTACAGCCCAAGGTGATATTTTGTTTTATGGGCTGCAGCTGGAATTTAATCATGTGAACAGTTGGTTGAATGTTCATCTCACTGAATTTCCATGCTCAAAATGAGGATTAAAAGTGAATAACTCTTGATCTTGTTTCCATGTGTGTGTAAATAGGATGCGTGCGTGCATGCGTGTGTGTGCGCGTGTGTGTGTGTGTTGTGTGTTTACGCATGCTTGTATGCATGTGTATATATGTGTACGTGCATGCGCGTGTGTGTGTGTGTGTGTGTGTGTGTGTGTGTGTAGTTTGAGTGTGTGTGTGTGAAAGTGTAAGTGTGTGTGCACGCAAGGATGCAAACATGAGCATGTCTATGCAAATGGTGGAGAAGGTTTTTTTTTTTTCTCCCCTCAACATTCAATACTTGTTCATATTGATTTTGTGAACAAGAGAGAGAGAGAGAGAGAGAGAGAGAGAGAGAGAGAGAGAGAGAGAGAGAGAGAGAGAGAGAGAGAGAGAGGGAGAGACAGACAGAGAGAGAGAGGAGCTTCAGTTGTGTACTAAAATTGCTTAAGGTTGATTATTCACAACAAAAAAAAAACGAAAAAAAAAAAAAAAAAAGACAAGCATCAGACATGAGACCTGGGATGGAAAAAGCCTGACATTTTCAGAGGGTGCAGGAGCCAATGTCCAATCCCCTAGTAGGCTCCTACAACAATGGCCTCACGGGGTCAGAGGTTGAAACCCACAGAAGCTACAGATTTTCTTTTATTCTTTTTTTACAGATCTGCAACTACAGTGAAATCAATGATAGGCTCAATCCACCCCCAGATTAGATCAGTCTGCAGTTTTGTTAACGTTTCTTTTTTTCTCAGTCTTCCAAACAATTGAACTCACAGATGTTTTTTTTTTTTTTTTAGCCAAACCTTTGACAAACTGAACTGTGATCAAATAATGGATAGGACTGTGAACTTGAAACTTTATGATCTTAATCTTGCATGTCCCTCCAAATTTCTCGGCAGTTTTTACGTAATTCTCAAGCATGGTTCTGGAGGCCTTTGCAAAGCTGGAATTCAGGCTGGAAAGTGAAAAGTCTCATGCCTAGTTCATGGCAGAAGGATAGGCAAAAAGAAAAAAGATAATGATACACACACACACACACACACTAAAACAAAGTAAATGCTGCAAGATTACCTACTAAGAACACCTTAGATCAGGAACCCCATCAAGAAATTTTAAAGGAGAGCAAGAGAGCTCATCAAGCCTCCAGTTGACAATGAGGTAGCAAGGGCAGTCACCACCATGAAGCCATGTCACTTACTTTCGTGAATTGTCTTAGTTCTACCCCCCACCCCCCACCCTCCCCTTCCCCCCTTTCAGGTCAAAAGTGGAGGCAGGAGAGCTAAGACAGGTATTTTGTAAAACTACTTTTAGAGGGAAAAGTCCTAAAATAATGCTTGCATAACAAACAGGAGGTGGGATGAACATGCTCACTCTGGCATAGTGAGCACACGCACCACCAGACATGTCTGAATCCCTTGAGCAAGCATTGCAATTTCCAAGGCCAAACAGCCGAAGTTAACAAACTGTTTCCCTTACCACTTCTGGAGGGTATGGATTAGCCTCTGCCCTCCCTCAAAATATAAAACTAGACAGCTAAAACCCATAAAAAAAACACAACATTACAAACTGAACAAACAAGTGTATACACACCAAAATCAGGAAAGGAAGAACTTAGCTGAAGAAGACATCCAATACAATGAATCAATGGGGATATGTTGTCATCTGAGCAAAGACAAAATGGCGATGCCCATCAAACAGTCCAGTGTTGTCAGATCTTCAGCCATGTTTCTGACATAAAATCTCCCAGAGGTTGTCTGATTTCTAGCCTGCTGCATGAACAAAGTCAGCCACCTTAACACTGCCAAAGGGCAAAACTGGCAGAGAAAGCCCAGATCTCATGTGCCCTTATAATCTGCTCTATGGCACACACAGTTTTTAACTGTAGACATAAGCCCAACAGATCATCTGCCTGATCCAGGAGCTTACTGTCTAGGGTTTAACATAGTGTTTCTCTGGCCATACATCAGCATGGATCCAAGGAAGCCTGACTCTGTTCTTTCAGGTAAATTTTCAGCCCTCTAAAGGGTCTGTTAACCTGTTCCTTCTCTGAACACATGGGCCTGGGACAGATTCAAAGAGGCCAGCAGGGGCAATGTTACCCATCAGGAGCTGCTCCTGAGCTTGTGGTATCTGGCAAGCCAAGGAGGGCATGTGGTATTAGTGACTGAGCTATCATCAGGCCAGTCTGGATTTACAGTCCCTCGAGAAGTTTGTAGGGTTAGATTATCAATGGAGCAATGGATGACCTGCTCAAAATCACTTGTGTTCAGATATTCTGGTACCAGAGAAGGGTCCACAGAGGAGTCCCACTGCATTTCAGCTGTCTTCAGAAGACGTGCCAAACTAGTGCCGTCTGGAAGCCATCATGGTTGATATTAATGGTTTTTCACCATTAACTCTCAACGGTTTTTGAGATTTTTGCATTTTGCATGAATTTTTCGTAAGTTTTCATATAACATTCTGTTCATAATTTCTTTAAATAATAATATTTTTGTGATGAATGTGTCTATTTTGTTTTTTAAGCCATACACTGCTTCAGATTTCAAAAATGTTGTTTTTAAATACCATAATTCCGGGAAGAAAACCGTCAATCACCGGTGATCAAAATTAAAGGGAAAGAACTGAAGAGAGCTAAACTGGAAGTCTTGGCATTGGTACATCTCAACATGATGGTGTTTGGCTCTCTCTTTTCTTTTTTGTAAAGATTCAAAAGAAAAAAAAAAAAAAAAAATGGGGGGGGGCAATATCTTCGATCTGAGCACTGACAGCGCTATGTCTACTACTTTACTGCACCATTTGGAAAGCGTTTTCCACTTGTTATCATTCCCCTTAAAAATTACATCTCTCTGTCCAGCCATGGTCTTTTTCATGATTGTGGGGCCAGAATCATTTCTAATGAGAGAGAAATCACCTGACACGTAGCTGTCATGGAGAGTGACTCTGAGTTCCAGAGCCACTGTCCTTGACCGTATCAGCAATCCTACCTGGCAGGGAGGGCAATGGGAACTTTCACACCTCTTACATGACAGTACTACTGGGGAAACTTCATCTGCAAAGATGTCTCAGAAGGTTGACCTGTCACAAAACTCTTGAGATATAAGAGGAGAAACTCTTGAGATATATGTGGAGAAGAGTCAAAATTAGTTAAAGTAAGGTCTCCTGAATTATGGACTAGGAACTGGGGACAGAAGCATGAGTGAGTGAAACCTTTGAGCCAGGCACCAGAACATCATCAACAGTGTAACCATCACCATTGCAAAATTCACCCTCCTATTTGTGCTGGACGTCATTCTCACACTCAAACCTGAAGCAGGCCTGTAAGGCGTCTGACTGAGAGGTATCATCCGGTCCTCTCAGTCGTTAATGCTCCATGTTGTACTTTTGCTTAGGGCCCCTTTCTGGGAGTCTTCTCCTCTGAGAATCCATCCAGCCCAGAGCCCCTCTGGGGCTTAAGCAGGATAGCACTTTCCTGACGAAATGTCCCCCCCCCCCCCCCCCCCCCCCCCCCCCCACCTTCACCCTCTCTCCGAGCTTGAAGTCATGGAAAAGGGGGTACAGCACATGCTGGGAAAATGGAAATGCTGGCTGTCCTCCAGATGGATCATGATCCCATTGCAAGCCACATGGTTCAGAGTGTTGTCTACTCTCTGGCCAAAAACTGGCAGCACGTCAGGAGACACTGACTTCACCAGACTGACCGGAAAATCAAAATGATGAACACTCCTCCGCGCTGGCGCTCCACAATTTACAAAACTTGCATGGCTCAAAAGGAGTGCATGAAGTGCAGAAGATACACGTCTGGTGGCTGTCAAGAACAAAGCACCGCTTGTTGCATGATAGGCAGCAACGAGACAGTTATCGCCAGTGAAGGTGGCGCCAATGATTAAATCGATGTCATAGCATACAACAGAGAACAACATGATCGGAGAGAAGTGGCTATCTCACACTTTAAAAAAAAAATTTTTTTTTTTTAGGAAATTCTCAACTGAAATAAAGCCTTGCAATGACAGGGAGAAAGAGATTAGAACATCTAAACTTTGAGCAAGTTTGAAGGGCTTCCATTTGGGCTCCATGTTACCAAAAATCAAGTCAGAAAAATGGACTAAAGGCACAGACACATCCTCTACCTGACGTACCTTACTTCAAATCTGCTTGGAGTAAATTTCAGTATTTTCGAGTCCAAAACCTGATTATTTTCACACCAATGTTAGATTTTTCCCCCCATGCTTCTGTTCTATAAACCTCCCCTTCCTCCAAACTTTTTGAGGTATTTTGATGCGAGATGTTCACAATCAATCACTGCATCCACCCAGCTCAAACAAAATTCCACCTTACACAATACAGAGTGAACAAAGGAAAAACTCTCTGCTGGACTGATTTTACTCACTTTTTCTCATAGACGCATTCAATAAATGCTGTTTTCTTGAAGTATTAATATGTTTTACATAATCTTAGACCATCTAAACCTTTTATCATAGACCGCCGTGCTTTGAAGTCTCAGAACTTACCAAAATCCTGATTTGTGCATTTTTCAGTGCACTGGTCAGTGTCTGGTTCTATGTACCAATGTTTTTTCTTTTTTTTTTTTTTTTTTTAACTGGTTTGCTTTTTAATCAATGTTCATGACTGAAACCAGAAATAAATGTTCTATGAAAGTTTGCAATTTCAAAATAATTTTGCAACTGAAACAAACTAAAAGCAACACCACTTCTTATAAATCAAAAGTGGCTAGAAAACACAAATCCTAGAATAACTACCATTTTGTATCGAAAAGGCTAGAGATATTTTAGAGTGTAACATTAGCTAATACAATGTGAATGAATGATTTCTTTACACTAAGCTGTCCAAAGAAATGCCTTATCCCTACATAGTGTGGAACATCCGCAAACATCAGGTTCTCCATGAAAAAAAAAATGGAGAGCTGGGGAGCTAACTGTACTCAGTATCACCAAGCAGAAAAGCAACACTTCTTAGTCAAAGCTCAAACAAAAGTTGTGTTTGATTTCATAAATCAAGCTGGTCACACACATGTGCCAAGTTTTGTTGAAGGGTGAATCACGGTCAACACACACCGAATTCTTACACAACAGGTCTGAAGTAAATCAGCAAAATAAACCATTTTCAAAGAAATATTCAGAAAAAAATAAAACTAAAAATATTATATTTTAGACACAAATGACTTTAATCGACAGCAACACTCCACTGCTCTGCTGACATTGTATAATCTAAATAAAGTTGAAATTTGAACATCACAAGCAATAAAACAAAAGTTTCTTGACCACAATTATATCTGAAATCTGATTCAAACAAAATTTCTTTCCAAAGTAGATTTTCAGAGCTGGAGATTTTTTTTTATAACCCATAACAGCTTTCAATACAATAACAGTCAGATATTGATTTCAGCACTTCTGACATCAGCCCATAATTCCAAGTCTTCACAGTTTTATCATAAAAAATAACTGTAACTGTCATATTTTTATCTGAAATATCCAGTTGTAACACTATTTCAATGTTTTCAAATAAACATTTGTCCTTCTGTCTTTTCACATTTGAATTGATACTGCTTTGTCACATACTTCCAGTCAGCATCTGATACAGATTTTCAACTTAATTAAAACAAAACTGGCTTCACCAGTGTCAATCTCCAAAGCTGTTCACAATTGGTAGGTTTTATTACAACATGAAAGTCTTCATGAAGCACTCTTTCAACTTCATTACCAGTCATATTCCTGAATAAATCTGGATGGAGTGAATCTGCTTCACACAAAATGGCACACATGGCAAATGTTACATGTCTTTACATCACAAAATGCCAAGGGAAGCAACTTTTGATGGTTTTCTCGGGAATCTCTACACATTAACACTGAAAATTATCATAACAGAATCAGTTATTGGAGAAAAACTGGCTGATCTCTTTATCTTTTTTAAGCTGAGCATAAAAAATCATACTTGTAGTTCAAACTGCACACAAATATGACCAACTGGCATGTGTTAATCAAGGCTGGTCTATAACCTCCAAAAAGGAAGAAAACTGGATAAAAAGTTCAGGGGGAAAAAAAGGTGGCATCATGGGTGACCACTCAGGCTGTCTCATCAAGAACTGGAGAACTGGTTAGCTTCCTTGCTCTCCCTAAATTTTCTGGGAGGGGTTCCTAATGTACGGCACTGGTTCATGCCCATGCAGAATAAAAGCATGTGTTTGGACAGGTAAATATGAGACACACACACACAGTGTCATCACTTTCTCATCCCCACCTCAACAACTCAAGTGCACATGAATCTACACACACTGTTTTTGAACGAGCTTAGACACATTCTGACATACAGGCGATTTGATGCCCCATCGACATGCAATTTTTCAGCCTCATGTCTGTGTCCACTTGCTTATGCTTTCCCCTCTCCACACACACACACACACACACACACACACACACACACACACACACACAAAGCTGCTGCCGCCCCTTGCCCCTTGAGAATATACTGCCATGTTCTCACCTTTTCAAAGAGAAGATCACTGTGTACTCCTGGGTGTCATAGACAATCTGGGGGAACTCAATCATGAGGTACATGAAGTTGGACTCCCTCTTCTGCCTCTCGTTGATCATCTCAATTTCTCGGAACGACAGGCGATCCAGCCAGCCAGTCGCATTTGATCATGTGACCATTGCGATGCTTCTTTGTCATCTGAACATAAAACAGGCCGATTTCTTTTTCAATCAATCAAAAGACCACACAATTTTGTCTTTGTTACCATATTGCTTGTTCTCACAAGGGTAAGGAATTGAAATTAACTTCACTTGTCACACAATTATCCATTTTATCAACCATCAAACAGATTGTTACTCTCAACTAATACTGTTCAGGGAGCTGAATGAATATCCTATATAAGTATATAACTGATATCAAAGACACTGGCAGTGATAACTATAATTATGATACTGATAACTATATTGATGGCACTGATAACTGTGATGATGGTGATAACTGAAAAGGTACAAACAACTGTGACATAAGCATCTGTACATGTGATAATTGCAATAGTGGTAACAATGATAATGTCAAGAATAACTGTGGTCACTGCACTGACAGTTGAGATAATGGCACTGATAACTGCAATAAAAATTTTAATAACGATATAAAAAAAAATCACTGATGGCTTCATAATAGTTCCAGGATAAACTGTGTTCTGTTAATATCTGTTTACAACTTGCTGTGTAATCTTGACAGATAAACAAACAAACAAACACAAAAGCCAAAATTTGTTATGAAAAAAAATCCAAACTCTTTGGCCAAGAAGAGTATTTGAGAATATCATTCCTTTTTGAGCCAGTCTCTTGTTAATGTTTAATGATCCCATTTCAAGCTAAAAGGAAATTTTTCTTCTGAAATTACATTTAAATCTAACATACTTACCATGGCTCACTTATCCACTTAAGGGAGAAACGTATGTGAAGCGTTTGGGTGGCAAAGCAGTATGTGTAGTTAAAAAGACAAACAAGTTTCTGGCTGTGAAATTTTAACTTTGTGACCGACTTCCAACTCTCAGTGTACACAGCCACTCTCCATTTTCAGGAAAAGCGCGTGCTTAGTATATTCATGTTGTCATACCATATCAAATATTCCTGTTGACATGAATAACAGGATCATAACAGATCTGCATATATCCATACACACAAGGGCATCAAGGCACTGGCAGGTCTGCAAGTTGTGCTGACCCATGAGACTGGAAACATCTTCCGCTCTTAACCTACAAGGTACTGCTAAGAATCAACCCGGGACCTCAGAGACACTCATCATGACAAGGAGCCACACTCTAACCACTCAGCTACCCTACCCCGTCATCCAAAATAAACAATGACAGCCCTGTTCACCCGTTCAGGACCATTCAGTATTCATGGCATGGGTTTTCAATAATTTGAAATAAAATTCAGTATTTAGATATACAAAGTGATATCTAACACTTATTTTTTTTAATATTCCTCTCTGTAATATAATGCCATTTTATTGAAATAACACTCAGTATTTAAATATACAAAATGATATCTAACACTTGTTTTTTTACATTCCTCCCTGTAATATGATGCCATTTTAATTCGATGCGCAAAACTAGCTATCAGCTACCTTAACGCCTTTTGTTAATAGTCAGATACCTTTACATCTTTCTATTCTTTTTTTCCTAGTTTGAAAATGTTTCAGGCCCCTCACCTATTCAGGATGTAAGCATGTATGTAAATACTCATAATCGTTTTTATCTTTCAAACACACTTTGCACCTCTGACGTACACTGATCATCTTAATGAGCAAAAATAGCTCATATGTATCCAAAAACTCAACCACATAAGGATAATATTCTGTGAATACTATATCTACAGTTAGACCTGTTAATTCAATGTTATATCTCCTGGGAATCAAATGTTACTCTCTGTACACCAACCAGTTTCCAGTTATTCTCATTTGCCCCCCAGGAATCAAA
>JADBJO010000139.1:992500-997500 GCA_016801955.1 Conus betulinus | reverse complement strand
GTCAGCGTGAGAGGGGAGCGTGGCCTGCTCGTGGCATCACAAGGGGCAGGGGGAAAGGTAGGGGAAGAGGAGGAGTGAAAGAGAGGGTTGAAGTCCAGCAAGGGGGACGTGGTGGGGGGGGGGGGGGGGGGGGGGGGGGTGGTCGGGGGACTGACCTGTCTGCATGAAGTGTGAGCGTCTAGACAGACTTCTAAACTGTTTTACTTTCATTTACAGGTGTAGTGTGACAATACAAACTTTATTTTCAACTTTTTTGCTTTGTGTTCTTTTTTCGATGTGAAGCTGTAGTGGTAAATACATATGTTTTTGATCGTGCAAAAAAAAATCTCTCCACGTCTAAATGCCTAAGTATTTTCTTATTATCAAAATTAAAACAAAAGAAGCCCAGATTCAAAATCTTCATTCAATTTCCTTCAAAAATTATGTATATTTCATTTTTATACCTTTTACAGTTTCTGAGCTAGAATTTTTTGTTAATTATTAACCCCAAATCATCAAATTTCCCTGGCACTGGGAAAGCCTTTGTTTGTAATATTCTCTGGCAGTCAACAGGTTAACGGAAACAAGCCTTAGTAGTTGTTTTCAGTAGTTTGTTCATGCCACTGCCATCAAACTTAAAGTGCTTATTCTAATTTTACCATTCCCAGTCACCCATTCCTCTTCCTTGCAATCACTAACTACCCCAAAATTCCATATCTCCAGAAGGCTGCGCATTAAGGGAGACATTGTACAGCTGTGGAATTGGAGAGAGAGTAGGGGATTGTGAAACCACAACCATCTGATGCCCTTGGAAATCTGGCAAGCAAGAGAGGAAAAAGAATCTAGTCTTACCCAGTTTCATATTACCATGTGTGAGTTTCTCCGTTTCTGTACCCAATTCCTTAGAAAAATCGCCAACATCACTCCACTGACAACTGAAAGCTTTCAACAGGCAGGATCATGGCACGACTTGCTACTGCATGCCTTATTGGCCTTGAACTATTGGACAGATAAGGCTATGGCACAGCCATTTGTATCATATTTGTTATTAATGTAATGATTCTGAGAACTTACTTCCATCGTGAACTGAAGGCTTTATAGGAAGTCTGGACAGGCAGGGCCATGGGTCGACCCTCACTGAACACCTGGCAGGTGACGTACAGATCAGCATGACCTTCCCTCTGGTATGCCCCAGAAAAACGTTTGGCTGGGTCATCTCTGAGCTCCTTTAGAGTATAACGCTGCCGCTCTCCTTCTAATGTTCCACTGAAACCAAAACAAAGTTTGTCAATCAATAAGTAAAAACATGTGCTGCCTGTAACTTTAATCTGAAAATGAAACATATTTTTCTTTTCATTCAGTTTTACTTTCAGTACTTTTAATGTGAAAAATGAAAAAAAAAAAAACCCAAAATGAACATTCTAAAAAATGCTATAGATGTACATCTCAAATCAGGAACGCCACACCAATTTGATTTTAATTTTTATTTATGCTGTGGCCTTAACTGTTTCTGGAACAAATCAATTTTTTGCCAAAGAGCCTACTCATGAACATGGCTGTAAACAGACAGCATAGCAATATACAGAAGAATGTTTTCAAATGAAGACCATGCCTATTGACAAGACCCCCCAACACAGAGAAACAGAAGAATAAATGGGATAATGGCTTTAAAGTTCTAACCTGTAAAATGTGTTTCGTCAACATGACAGGAAGGCAGATTCACACTTACAAGCTGCAATGCCATGCCAATGTCACATTTGTATGAGTAATGTAGAACATGACTTGCAATCTACAGATACTGTCCATTGTCACATGAACATGCCATCATAGCCAAACCAGTAGGACTGTATGGTACCTTAGATTGAACCTCTGAACAGTCCTTCCTGAAATACATTTTTTAAACATCTTTCTCTCTCTCTCTCTGGTTTATTAGTTTTAAATAAAAAAAAATCTGTGTGTCTAGATCTGTATGCTTTCAGTTATGACATATTCCACAATGATTAAATTAAACAAAATTCAGTAAAACACTGGGCACACTTTGGAGTTCCATACCTTAATTGTCAAGATATGCAGGGTGGCAGGTGGGGAAGATGGAAGGGGAACGGGAGATTTATTTCCTTGTTTGTTCTTAAAACTTTTTTTTTTTCTTAATTGTTTTTCTATTTTGTGTCTAGCCTATCTATTGCTTCCATTTTTAAAATCAATTTTGACCAAAACGTACGTGCGCGTGCGTGCGTGCATGCGTGCGTGCGTGCGTGCGTGCGTGCGTGCGTGCGTGCGTGCGTGCGTGCGTGCGTGTGTGTGTGTGCAGAGCTGCTAAGACCTTAAAAGCACAAAGTCTAGCATTTGACATTTTAAGCATGACATTCCAAATTTAGCATAGCATTCACATGCCATGTCACAAGATTCAATAACTCTTTCAGTTGCACTCTGCTAAATACACATGACATGATAATGGACAAAAATGATGGAAATGTGGTAAGTTATGACATGGTTGTTACTTGACTTCAACAAAAAATGGAAAAACAACATCAACAACAACAATGCTATGTCGGTAAAATCATGAATGTCTGTAGCTTATTTTTCTTCGGCTGTTTCTTCTCTCCCTACTAAACTAAACTTACCTTGTTTTTTCTTTTTTCTTTTTCCTCTTTTTTTTTTTTTTTTTTTTGATGAAGTAAGTCTGCAATGTTAAGATCTATGTTATATTAGTTCCGTTTAAGCAGCTGCAACGTCCGTGAAGAATGTTTTTTTTTCCATTTTTTTGTTTTTGGTATATCATTTCTTCCCAAAGTACATCAGCATAGCATTGTCAACAACTTACGCTATGCTAAAGCGCAGCACTATGCATCTCTGCGCATGCATACCTGCATGCATACACACTATATGATGCACATAAGCACTCATGCACAAATATATATGCGAACACATACATGCTGAATAATATTGTAGATTGTTATTGTAGACGATGCTTAATTAGGTATCCTGAGCTGAGGTCTAACAGTCTCCAAGTTGTCAATGGTGTCTAAAAATCGCTGAGTTGACTCAGTTTACCATTTCAGTCACCTTGGAGGCCACCTGAAAATTTCTGTGAGTGATGGAGACTGCACACTCTAACAAGAAGCAAATGAATGAATGCTTCTTGACTGCGCATGTCAGTACTGTACACCTCACTGCAACGTGATGGATTCAACATAGTTTGTCACTTTGCGCTTCAGTTCCTGCTTATGACAGCATTGGAGAAAATGAGGTGTTGATCAGCTTCCCACAAAGTAAAGAACTGAGCAGATTCTCTATCCCTCACACCAATCTGAAATCCAAAGCTCGGGCCTCTGGCAAGAGGAATGGAACTGAAAAGACTGGTGACACTCTTTCAAATCTGTCCAAACATGAGAGTTTTTAACCATGTTCCACTAGTGGCTCTAAAGATGTAAACAAGGTTTGTGCTGTTTGGACACAATCCACTCCTTTTTGTTGTTCGTTTCATTTTAAGGTGAAAGATCTCCACAGTGCATTTTCCTCCATTTCTTTCTTCTTTTTCAGTTTTTGTTCTTTAAATAACATATCAAAGATTAACACATAGAAACAATTTTAGAAATCTTCGTTCACAAGTGATGTTCATATTCTCTCTCTCTCTCTTTAACATACACTGAGTCACACACTGATGCATCAGGCCTACTGCACATGACACATTTGATCACACACACTCTCTCTCTCTCTCACAATGATAAATACACACATACATACACACTGTATCCTTGAGGCAAAAAGTGCAATTTGAGCAAATTCAGAGTTTATTGCTTTTTGTCCCCTCCCTCTCAGCTAACTGGGAACATGTCCTATGGTGACTGAAAAAAAAAAGAATGACGTCAAGAAGGCGCAAAGGAAACTTTCATGATCCCACAATGCATACACTATCGTTCTATTCATATGAGAGAGAGAGAGAGAGAGAGAGAGAGAGAGAGAGAGAGAGAGAGAGAATCAGACTGGGCATATCACATCGTACGGTGGAAATCTCATACGACTGATTGATTGCAGTGTTTTGGGTGTTAAGACGGGTAAACACCACCATCGAACTGATCGTTTTTTAATAGCTCATTAATCCTCCCACATTATTGTTTCTTATTTTTGGAGCATAGTCAGAGAACAGACGAAATAAATATGACAAGACCTTTCATACATACATTTTGATTTGCAAGTTGACGTCCAAATCACAACTGTAAAGATAGTGAAATCTGTCGCTTGTCTCAACCATCTCGAAATAGTAAGTGAAGGTGTTACCACAGTTTCGCATAGAGATTGATGTTAAAAAAGAAAAAAAAATTAACTCGTCATAGCGCATAAAAATACATAACCAAAGTATTTTAAAATGAAAAAAATGAACGGATTAACCACAATGAGCAAACTAATGTCGTATATATCTAGAAGACGAAGGAAAAAGTCCAGATGAAAAAGTTTCGTATAGATGGTGCGTCTTTAGGCCACACGCCTGTTTTCAAACGAGGTGTTACTCGCGATCTTCAATGACGACAAAACGATAGGGCTCGTCGCAGTAGCTTAGTCCAACTCGAATTCACATCAATGATGCAGCATCATGCCTTTTGCATACGTAAAATTCGTAAACATAATAGGCCATATCGAAATGCTTGTTTATAAAATCATGACTGCGCGCTACGGTGTGTGGTCACTTTCGGAATTCCTCAGAGCGAGTTCCATTGACAACTTGATCGGTCGACCAGGATTGTTGGGTTTGTGGATTTTGGGGAAGTAGAGGGTACATGTCCAGAAGAGATGGCATTTGTAATGGTTTTGTGAATCAAAGTATTGTCTGGTTTTGTTGATGAGGATGAGATCTTTTCATAAAAAGTACTTCTAATGAATGACATTCAGCTTCATCAAGATACAATCTTTACGCCACACCACAATTGCTCTGCCCTTATCTGCAGGTTTAATTATGATGTCTGTGCTATTTTCGATTTCTCTGAGAGCTTTTAGCTCTTGAATATTGAGGTGAAATGTTT
>JADBJO010000139.1:982500-985000 GCA_016801955.1 Conus betulinus | reverse complement strand
AGAAAATGCGCGCATTACTGTTAAGCTTTTAAAGTGTTTATGTATTTTTCTGAACAGTTTCAGTTTCATCAAGGAGGCGTCACTGCGTGCGGACAAGTCCATATACGCTACACCACATCCGCTAAGCTCTGAGACCACACTGCACATGATTTTAAGCTGACGCATAAATGAATTAACAATTAAGATGAGAGAATTTGAGATGAGAGTGTCGTGGCTACGACTTCGCGGATGTCTGACCTATGCATTAGCCCAACGAGCTGGTCAGACCTTGAGATGGGGCTCGTCCGTCCAGAAAATGGAAACAATCACACTATGCATGCGGCTCGTCCTGTTCCGAACAACAGGGCTTGTAGTTAATCTTAACAGCAATGAACATAGGTGTGAAAAAAGCCTGCTATTTTATTGTTAGATTTTTTTAATGTGTTTTGGACACTATCTCTCAGTCGCTACCTAAACAGCTTACGTATTACGTATTCATCCTAGTGGCCGCGTTACACGAACACATTAGACAGACCACCACCCCCCGGAACACAAAGGGAAGTTACCTAAATTGGGCTTTCAATGGGAATGACTTTGTTGAACCCAAGAGATAACCTCCCTTTGAAAGAGTACTCTTTCTGTGAAATCTTCCTAAAAGACTGGTTCATTCAAAAACGAGTAGGTCACCAGCGCGGTCCGTTTCCTTTAAATATCAAACTTGCCAACTTGTGTGCTAATTTATATAAAAATAGAACATTATGACATTTTCTAATGAAATTCACTTCGATCCTTAAAAGCAAATGAAACGCATTGGAGAAAAATCACCGGGACTTCTTTTTCAACTTGTCTCAACTTCTATGGCGTTAGAAGGTCCAAGCTGATCGACGTACGCCACAAAACACCTGCTAAGTGAATCGGTTAGGCCACAGTGCGTACATGTTAACAGTGAAGTAAATGTTCAGGTGAATGAGTAATCAAGGGAACTGGGAAATTGACTCAAGGACGAGCCTTTGCAGCGATCAGATCCAGCTACATCTTTGGTGCCTATTATAGTGTGCAAAACGATTGTAGTGTGTGTGTGTGGGGTATAGATGTGGGTGTGTGCGTGCGTGTGCGTGCGTGCGTGCGTGCAGGTGCGCACGAGTTTGCGCTCCGGTGTGCTTGCATGCCCGCTTGCACTGCGAATGCCAGAAAATGGAAACAATAACACTATGCATGCGGCATAAGCACGTCTATAATATTACACAGACTCTGATAACAGTATCGGTACACCAGAAAATGATGTCTCTATAAAGACAGACACGAGTCCCAGAATGAACAATCTTTGCTAATAGCACAGACGCACTGTACTACAGTATAACAGACTTTTCCAACAAAGGAGACACATCACCGAGTACAAGACAGTCTACTAGGAACAGAGACATCATGTCACAGAAAACATACACCAGCCCCCCACCCCCCCCTTTTTTCCCTGTTCTGTCTTCTCCCTTCTCCCCTTTCTTTAGCCCCCCCCCCTCCTCCTCCTCCTCCTCCTGTCGACTCCATCCCTACCCGTCCCGCCCCCCCTTCCGTTTCTCTGTCCCCTTTCCTCCTTCCTCCCACCCCCACCCCCTTTCGTTCGTGTTAACCTCCCCCCCCCCCCCTCCATCCCTCTCCCATCCCATGCCCTTTGGGTTCCTGGTTTTCTTCCTCCCCCACCCCCTTCCGCTTTCCTCGTCCCCCCCTCCCCTCCCCCCCCCTCTTTTCCAACCCCCCCATCTTCCCTGCCGTCTCGTACCCACTCTTACTCTCCCCCCTCCTCCTCCCCTCCTCCTCTACCCCTGTTCCCTTCTCCTCCATCCCCTACCCCCCCCCCCCCCCGTCTCCTCCAGTCCTCATTTCCCCCTTCACGCTTTCCCGCCTCGAATTCCATGAAGAAAACGAAATTCCAGCCGAAAAAAAAAAAAAAAAAAAAAAAAAGAATAAGAAAAGAAAGAAAGAAAGAAGAAGAAGAAAAGCGTCTTAACCAGAATCGAGCCTGAGACTTTAAGATCTACAGTTTTAAAGTTCTCGAACCTGCGCTATTTCAGCTGAAGAAAAAAAAAAAAAAAAACAAGACAAGAAAGATAACACTGCTGCAAAAGCGGGACTGTCTCTACCAGTCTTGGGTCTATCTGTTCCATAAGGTCAGACATTACCGGCCAAGCGTTTACTGGAACCATCGGTGAACTTGTTTCAGTGAACGTGGTATTGCCTCAGAGTTGGTTTGCGAATGTGTAACAGCTTGCACGTAGCGTTCAGTTCTTGGTGGCTATTTCCGTCTGTTTTGGTTTGTTTGTTTGTTTGTTTGTTTGTGTATGTTTGGTTGTTGTGGTCCATTCGCCGTAAATGCTGCTTACAAACCAAACGTTAAAGGTTATCAATCAACAATACATTTCATATACTGAAATATCTAAATCTCTAACATTGCCATCCTGTCATTCCAAAAAGGGAGAGGGAGGTCTGAAGTTGAAGGACAGTCCACTACAGGACAGTGATGCTG
>JADBJO010000139.1:972500-977500 GCA_016801955.1 Conus betulinus | reverse complement strand
CACGCACGCACACACTCATACAGCTTCATTCATCAAATTACTACCTGTGAAACGTCTGTCGAGTTACGTATGATTCTAGTACGTAATTTGTTTTATATTACGTCATATTGAAATATTTACGTCTCTTCCCTCACTAGCTTACCTGCTGACACTCAGGGAGGATGTCATGTGCTGAAGAAGGCAAATAAAGCCCGAAAATTTCATTTATAACCACGACAGCTTGATGTTCTTGTGCTTTTTTTTTGATATATAGATAGGTAGATAGATAGATGGGTGTGGGTGTGGGTGTGTACATCTCTCTCTTTATATCTCTCCCCCCCTATACATACATACATACATATGATGATTCAGGAGATGAGAAAAGAAGAAGACCAAAAAAGACTCCAAAAAGCAGTCCAGCAGAGCCAGCAAGGGCAATGGACAACGTGGGAAAATGCACTCCAAAAAAGTCTCACTTGGAATGACATTTGCACATGGCCCCTCTCAGGATCAGCTTCATTCTCAGATCTGCATATGACCTTCTGCCCTCAAATGCAAACCTGGTGAAGTGGGGAAAAACAGACGATCCTTCATGCCCCCTCTGCCATGAAAAACAAACAGCGGAGCATGTCCTAAGCTCATGTAAAGTAGCCCTGGCTCAAGGACGGTACACATGGAGGTACAACCAAGTGCTCAAAGAGATTGTACATGTAGTCTGGGCTAGTACCAACACCACAAAAAGGGAACATCAGGACTCCAAAAGCACCCGCAACATTCTTCACGGCAGGAGGCAGCGAATCATGGCCAAGAACAACAGTGCCACTCGGAACATGCAGGCAGAGTCTGCTGGACGGGGCAGATGACTGGGAGTGCACTGCAGACCTCCCAGAATGGAAGAGTCACCCAGAGATCATCAGCAAGAGTGGCATGAGACCAGACATAGTAGTCCACTCTCAGTTAACCAAGCAGCTGATCACGATTGAGCTCACGGTGCCATATGAGAACAGAATGCAGGCAGCTCAAATCTACAAGACTGAAAAGTATGCTGATCTGGCAAACAGCCTGAGGAAAGAAGGCTATGAGGTCAAAGTCCTCACTGCAGAAATTGGAGCTAGTTTGCATACAGCCTCATGAAACAGCTCTCAGTTGCAGGGAGGAAAAAAACCAGAGCCCTGAAAGCAATGGCAGAAGCAGCAGAGAGGTGTTCAAGCTGGGATCTGGTCAAGGAGGAACAAAAAATGAACTTCATAAGGCTTAACTTTCCTACAAATATCAGGTGTCCCAGTGGCTCAGTGGTTAGTGCGCGAGTCATTAAGTGAAAAATGAGCATGTCCAGAGGGCCACGGGTTCGAATCCCAGCCGAGGCTCGTCCCAAGATGATGGGGGAAAAAAAGGGTAGCAGAGGGGACATCCGGAGTCATGAACCGGGTGTGGCCCAACCCCCCTAGAGTGTCAGGAGTTAAGGGCCGAAACACTTGCTTGAAGGGGGCTTCTCTTCTGAGGACTCTCTGCTGCCACGCTCTCCACGAGTTTCTTTCTACTGATGCATGGGTAAACCATTGACTTCCGGGAATAGGCCGGAGGACGTCCGGGAAAGACCGGACCGAAAGGGGGAGAGAATGATGAATCCATCGGTGCTCAACCAATCACGACTGCAAATCCCAAACGGACTATGAACATGGACCAAATGGAATATCCATGTGTCTGTGGAAAGCGTTCGCTACCACCCGTGGCATGAAGATCCACAGAACAAAGATGGGATGTGTGAAGACTCATCTGAATGAGCAGCAGCGCACTGCATCAGCAGATAAGACGTCGGAAGACCAAGGCCAGGATTTAAACCACAGTGCCAAGGACATCCACGCTGTTGGTTCGGATGAGGAATTTGCACAGGCCCTCGATGCCAGGCGCCTGAAACTCAACCTGCCACGAGCAAACGAGACTGAAGATTGGGAGAAACTGGATGCAAAAATCGTCCAAAGACTCGATGCACTGATAGGGAAAAGCACCCTGGAACACAAACTAGCCACATATGGGGACATTGTGTATGCCACATGTAGAGACGCCTATGGAGCAAAACTACCCAAAGAGAAAAACACCTCCAAAGAAATCCAGACGCCAAGAAGAGATGGACAAGATCAGGGTCCAAAAGAAAAACCTCAAGAAGCAAATGAAGACCGCACTGCCAGCTGAAAAACAAGGCTTGGAAAAAAACTCTGGGAAGACCTGAAAGCAAAACACAGCGCCCTCAGCAAAGCGGAATCTGCGAGGAAGAGGAAGAGCAAAAAAAGAAGAAGACACAAGAGCGCTTCTTCAGAGACCCCCTTCCAGTTTGCCAGAACTCTGTTTGAGCAGCCAAAATCTGGGACCCTAAGTGTGGACAAGGAGTTCTTGAGCAGCATCTGAGGAAAACATACTCTGACTCACAGAGCAAAGCACCACTCGACATTCAAGGTCTGGTGTGGCCAACCAACCCTGAGGAACAGTTCAATGACAAGCCTCCCAACGTTGGCGGAAATCAAGAAGGTGGTCGACAAAGCCAGAGCCAAATCATCACCAGGGCCAAACGGAATACCTTACCAGCTGTACAAGAAATGTCCCAAGGTGCTGGAGTGGCTCCACAGGCTGCTGCGATCAGCTTGGAGAAACCAGAAGATCAGCGGCCAGTGGATGACGGCAGATGGTGTGTACATCCCCAAAGAGCAAAACTCAAGTGACATCAGCCAGTTCAGGCCAATATCACTACTGAACGTCGAAGGGAAAAAATCTTCTTCTCTGTCATGGCAGCAAGGCTGACCAAGTACCTCATGGAAAAACAAGTACTTGGATGTGTCAGTCCAGAAAGGTGGCATCCCAGGCGTGGCTGGCTGTGTAGAACACGCCACAATGATCTGGGACGCAATCCAAAGAGCAAAAAAACAGAAAAGAGAGACCTGGACGTAGTGTGGCTTGATCTGGCAAACGCATATGGATCTGTACCCCATGAGATGATACAGTTGGCTCTTGAGATGTACCATGTGCCAAAGAACATCCGCGACATGCTCAAGAAGTACTTCAATGGCTTCTCAATGCGGTTCTCTACCACCAGGAGTACACAACAGATTGGATCAACTTGGAAGTGGGCATTGCAATGGGCTGTGCAATTTCCCCAATACTGTTCGTGTTGGCAATGGAAGTCATCTTGAAAGCAGCAACAAGCAACGCAAGACAAAAAACAGACCTTGGCGATGGATACAAGATGCCCCCTCTCAAGGCCTTCATGGATGACACTACAGTGATTTCATCCAGAGAAGACGAGAGACACGTCATGTGCTGGAGAGGCTGGATGACATAGTTGCCTCATCCAGAATGAAGTTCAAGCCAAAGAAATCAATCACGGAGTCTCTCACTGAGGAAAGGAAAAGTGGCCGAATCTGTGGTCTTCAGTGTTGCCAACCAGGCCATTCCAACAGTTACAGAAGAGCCAGTCAAGAGCCTTGGAAGATGGTATGATGATACGCTGAAAGACACACAAAGAGCAAAAGAAACCAAACAGATGTCGGAAGAAGGCTTGGAGACCATTGACCAGTGTGGGCTCCTGGCAAATACAAGGGGTCTGGTGTCTGCAGTTCATGCTGATACCAAAGCTCCTATGGCCTCTGATGATATACGACATCTGCACCAGCATAGTGGAGGCAATGGAATCCAAAATCAACAAGTTCACAAGGAAATGGCTTGGTGTCCCACCCTGTCTGACTGACATAGCGCTGTACTGTCGCCAAGCAAGCTGAAACTACCACTGAAATCCATCCTGGAGGAATACAAAGCAGGGAAGATCAGACTTCAAAGCATGCTGCTGGAGGACTCAGGAGACAAGGTGGTAGAAGCAATCAAGCCCCAGCTGAAGACAGGCAGAAAATGGAAAGTTCAAGAGGCGATGGATTCTGCAAAAGAAAGTCTCAAGATCAGAGAAATAACAGGACACACACAGACCAACAGACAGGGACTGGGGGTGACCAAACCTGAATGGTGGTCAAAGGCCAAAGGAAAAGCCAAAAGAGACATGATGATTCAGGAGATGAGAAAAGAAGAAGACCAAAAAAAGACTCCAAAAAGCAGTCCAGCAGAGCCAGCAAGGGCAATGGACAACGTGGGAGAATGCACTCCAAAGAAGTCTCACTTGGAATGACATTTGGCACATGGCCCCTCTCAGGATCAGCTTCATTCTCAGATCTGCATATGACCTTCTGCCCTCAAATGCAAACCTGGTGAAGTGGGGAAAAAAAACAGACGATCCTTCATGCCCCCTCTGCCATGAAAAAACAAACAGCGGAGCATGTCCTAAGCTCATGTAAGGCAGCGAATCATGGCCAAGAACAACAGTGCCACTCGGAACATGCAGGCAGAGTCTGCTGAAACAGCCTGAGGAGAGAAGGCTATGAGGTCAAAGTCCTCACTGCAGAAATTGGAGCTAGGGGGTTTGTAGGAACGTTTGCATACAGCCTCATGAAACAGCTCTCAGTTGCAGGGAGGGAAAAAAACCAGAGCCCTGAAAGCAATGGCAGAAGCAGCAGAGAGGTGTTCAAGCTGGATCTGGTCAAGGAGGAACAAAAAAGTGAACTTCATAAGGCTTAACTTTCCTACAAATATCAGGTGTCCCAGTGGCTCAGTGGTTAGTGCGCGAGTCATTAAGTGGAAAATGAACATGTCCAGAGGGGCACGGGTTCGAATCCCAGCCGTGGCTCGTCCCAAGATGGGGGAAAAAAGGGGGCAGCAGAGGGACATCCGGAGTCATGAACCGGGTGTGGCCCAACCCCTCTAGAGTGTCAGGAGTTAAGGGCCGAAACACTTGCTTGAAGGGGGCTTCTCTTCTCTGAGGACTCTCTGCTGCCACGCTCTCCACGAGTTTCTTTCTACTATACCTGGCCAGGAGTTATATGTTAGTGAGCTTCCTCCCCATTGGAGACACTCTCCAGCTTCGGAGACTATAAGCTTGCTGAAGGTTCATTTTGAGAAGCATGTATTATTCCCCATTCATTCAC
>JADBJO010000139.1:962500-967500 GCA_016801955.1 Conus betulinus | reverse complement strand
GTGTGTGTGTGTGTGTGTGTGTGTGTGTGTGTGTGTGTGTGTGTGTGAGAGAGAGAGAGAGAGAGAGAGAGAGAGAGAGAGAGAGAGAGAGAGAGAGAGAGAGAACTTACCAGTCTTCTGGAACCTTTTGAGGACTGCCTGACGATCCCCCAGCTGCCGCCAATCGAGGAGAACAGCGCGGTGACCATTGTCTATGACTCCAGGTACCACCCTGATGCCCCCATGCTTATGACTCCAGGTACCATTCATTAATGGAGAAGAACACCACAGTGACCAGTGCCCATGTTTCCACGTACAAGCAGACCAGAAGAACGCCACAGCCACTGAAAATCGAAATGTTTAAATTCATTGCTCAGCACCTGTCTGTCTGTCTGTCTCTCTCTCTGCCTCTGTCTGTCTGTCTGTCTGTCTCTCTCTCTCTCTCTCTCTCTCTCTCTCTCTCTCTCGGGGGGTGTGTGAGTTGTCGTTTTTTCATGACAGGACACTTTTTCTTGTCGCTCGAAATGAACGTCAATTTTTAGTACTTACTGTCCTATGCTTTGATATTTGGTTTGAAGTTGTAGGAAGCACCATGCCTTCAGCTGCGTTAGCTTTTAGAGCAGTCTGCGGCTGTTTCTGTCCGCTATTTCAAGCCTTCATGTTAAAGCGAGCAAGGCAGAAGAGGGCACTCTATATCGCCATGTTGACGGTGACACGACGAGCAGACGGTGTCATGCTGGGTTTGCTCCTCACGTACTTGTACTGGGGGAGCTTGTTTCTTCTTCGCTGCGGGGACGTGGAAAGTAACCCCGGACCCAACCCCTCTCAGAACAAGGACAACATGAGGCGGTCTCGACTGGCCAGTACACGGGTCAACCAGTAGCAGAGCCAGCTTGGACAGAACGGACAACCCTTCAGGTGGCACTTCCAGTGAAGCAGCAAGCCAGCCTACTCTCTCTGACATTGTTGGCATGCTCAACTCCTTGGGCTTGAAGCTGGACACCAAGATTGGAGAGGTGAAAGAAGAAATCCGCATCCTGCACGAGGACTACGTGGCCATGAAGGACGAGCTGAGGGGGCTGAGGGAGGAGGGCGTCACGCTCCGTGAAGAGAACGTGGATCTGCAGAGGAGGAACGACGATCTCAGCCGGAGGGTTGCTGACCTGGAGACGAAGACGGACGACCTCGAGGGACGGTCCAAACGGAATAACCTCATTTTCTACGGCTTACCGAGGAGGAGAACGAGACAGCGGCCGAGTGTGAAGGTATGATAAAAAAGATCTTCTCACCGACAAACATGGGCTGTCACATGATGTGGAATTTGACAGGTTCACCAGATAAGCTCTAAGTCTGACTCCCCTGTGATTGCCAGATGCGTTTTCTATAAACAGAAGGTAGAAGTGCTAAAGGCAAAGGGCAAGCTCAGGGGAAGTCAGGTTTTCATTGGTGAAGACTTTTCTACCCGTGTAAGAGAAGTCAGGAAAAGGTTGATGCCACACTTAAAGAAACCTCGTAATGATGGAAAAAGAGCTACAATGACATTCAACCACCTCTTGATAGACGGCAAGAAATATTCTGTCGATTCTAGTGACATGCTAGTGGAAATAAAATAGGACAGTGGCCGGCCCATAGACATTGTTTGTGGTGTTTCAAACAGAGGGAACAGACCTTCATGGTGCACCGGTTTTGCTCACCCCCCGGTAACAGGTATATGACACAGAGCTGGCACGTGCTGATCGTGGAACGATTGACCTGGTTTGTTGTGCTAGCGATTCAACCACCAAAGCTGAGTATGTGTGTGTAAACAGTGAGCGTGTGTTGGTTGAATCCGTATCTGTGTATGACGCGCGTCATGACGGCGCGTGCAATGCTTCTCCCCGGGTTTGCTGACAGTGAAAATTCAGATTGTTTCTTTGTAAAGAAAGATTTTAAATATTTCTCTTTTCTCCATTGGAATGTGAATGGTTTACTGTCTAAATTGCATGATAAAGAATTTGTCTCTTTTGTTTGTTCTTTTTTGACTTCATATGTTTTGATGAAACATTCCTGGAAGATTTTCATTCATCTGTGTTTGTAGGTTATAAATCGTTTTGCAAACCTGCCATTCAACTTACAGCTCGTGGAAGGCGTTCTGGTGGTCTGTTATGTCTTGTTAAACACGAGCTTTGCTCGTTCATTAAGTTATTAGATATTAAATCTGATAACTGTATTGCTTTTTGTCATTGACAAATCTCTGTTTTGCGCAAAGAAAGATATCCTTTACATATGTGCTTACGTACCACCGATTGATTCACCGTACTATACACATTCTGACATTGAAAATAGAATATGTATGCTTGAAGAATTTGTGAGTGATTGTTTACTTACTCTTGATGATGTTTATGTTTTATTAAGTGGTGATTTGAACAGTCGAACTTCAAACTTTTCACATGATTTAGAAGATGGTGGTTTACTTATTGATGATCAGTTTGTAAGTACTCCTTTATGTACAAACAGAAATTCTGAAGATAATGTATTGAATACTTACGGTAAAATGTTAATCAATATGTGCACCGCTTTGAATTTGTGTATCATGAATGGTATGTGTCATGGCGAACTGAATGGTCGCTACACATATATATCTGATAGAGGTAATAGTGTAACTGATTATTTTTTCATGTCACGAGATATGTTTTTGAGTTTCTCGAATGATTGTAAATTACAAGTGCTAGAAAGGATCGAGTCAAACCATATGCCTTTGTTGATGAACTCAGTGTTCCAAATGACTGCATGAATAACACAAAAAGAATGTTTTCTAACCTTTTTATTGAAAAGTATGTTTGGAATGATACGTATACTAATGTATTTAGTGATATAGTTTGCTCCCCTGAGATTCAACAGAGAGTTGAAATGGCGATCAGGGTAATTGATGTGGATATAAATGAAGCTCTGTATATATTTAACTGCTGCTTGAAAGAAGCACCTGAGAGCATGAAAAAACAGAGCAATGTAAATGTAAAACATAGTTATGATGATGATTGGTATGATGTGGAGTGTAAGTCTGGTAAGAGAAAGGCCCGTAATTTGTTAAATAGATATCGTCGCACTTTATTGCCACCAGATCATGTTTCTTATAGTAATGCCAGACGTGCCTATAAACAACTTCTGAAAACCAAACGTAAACAGTTTAATCGAGCTATGTTAGAAAAACTGGTATCTTCTGTAAATAACCAGAAAGGAATTCTGGAATTCAATGCAGAGAATCCACAATAAAACACAGCCATCTAACAATATTAGTTTTGAAAACTGGTTTCAGCACTTTCAGAAATTGCTTGAAAAAGAAGTAGATATCTGTAATATTATGGACGATGAAGGTGATAGTGATGACAATGATAACAATAATACAGCGATGATACATTAAATCGTCAAATTTCAAGAGATGAGATTCTGCTGGCTTTAAAGAAATTAAAGAATCGTAAAGCTAGCGGCCCTGATGGAATCATTGGTGAGATGTTGAAAAATGCATGTAAATCTGATTTGTTGTTACATCTATCACAAAATTTTTCAATGCTCTGTTTGACAGAGGTATGTTTCCTGAACTGTGGACTGAATCTATTGTTCTCCCTTTATATAAGAAAGGTGATGTTGATAACCCCAGCAATTACAGAGGCATTTCTTTGTGTAACATTTGTAGTAAACTATACAGTGCTGTTATCAACAGAAGGTTGCAGGACTGGGTAGAAGAAAAGAACCTCACTGGTGAATTTCAAGCTGGATTTAAGCGGAATATTCTACAGTAGATCATATGTTTACTTTAATGGCATTTGTGCAAAAACAAATTTTGTTTGAATCGCAAATTATATGTTGCTTTTATTGATTTCGAAAAAGCCTTTGATTCTGTTAATAGAAGTATTTTGTGGCGTATTTTGTTTAAAAATGGAATCAGAGGGAAATTATATCGAAGTGTCATGAGCATGTATGACTCTGTCAAAGCTAGAGTGAGAAGCGGTGGGTCTTTGATTGCATAAACTGCACGACTGGTGTTAAGCAAGGTGATGTGTGCAGTCCTATATTGTTTTCCTTATTTATTAATGGACTGACATTAGAAGTTACCAAGTCTGGACGACATGGAGCAAAGTTTATCAATGATTTTTGGAAATTTTCATTCTTCTGTTAGCAGATGGTGTTGTATTAATGTCTGAAACTATAATTGGTTTACAAACCCAGCTGAATAGTTTAGAAAGAGCTTCTTTTGCATTGCAGCTAAAAATAAACATGACGAAAAGTAATATAATTGTGTTTAGAAAGGGCGGTTATATTGCCGCCAGAGAAAGGTGGACATATAATGGAGTCGAAATGCCCATAGTGAATGCTTATAAATATCTTGGTATTTATTTTTCTACACGCTTAAGCTTTACCTTTGCTTGTAAAGATCTTGCAAGTAGAGCTAAATATGCTTTATTGTGTATTTTGAGGAAATTGGCACAGTTAGATAATGAATCTCTATCTTTGTTGTTGAAATTATTTGATATTCAAATTCAACCAGTGTTACAATATGATGCTGAGCTATGGGGCTTTGATTCTGCTGCTATGCATATTGAGAAAATTCATTTGTACGCTCTGAAGAAATTTCTTGGTGTTTTTCAATGAGAACACCAAATGATTTGGTATATGGAGAGACTAACTGATATCCTATCTATTTAATATCTGTGATTAAATGTATTCGTTACTGGTTAAGGATAACACAAATGGAACCACACAGATTACCTTATAAAGCCTATACGATGCTCTTGGAGTTAGATGCAAGGGGTAAGAAAAATTGGGTCTCGAATGCAAGGCTAAAGGCTAAAGGCTAAAACGAATATGGATTTGGTTTTGTATGGAAAAATCAGGGTGTTGGCGATATAAATGCTTTTGTCTGTGTTTTTTTCGGCAAACATTGATTGATTGTAGATGGCAGAGGTGGAACTCTCATGTTGAAGACAGTAATCGATTTGATATTTATAGAATGCTAAATCCTATGCATTGTGTTCCGAGGTATT
>JADBJO010000139.1:955000-957500 GCA_016801955.1 Conus betulinus | reverse complement strand
ACGCGTTTTGACCTCTTAGGTCTTCTCCAGGCCAGAATCACAGCATTCAGGACGACGAAAATAAACGAGCAATCACTTATCTTGATTCAACGCCCATCTTGCGCTGAATTGGATGAAGACGAGTGATTGCCCGTTCATTTTCATTGTCCTGCGTGTTGTGGTTCTGGCCTGAACAAGACCTAAAAGGTCCAAACGCGTCGTGTTTTGTTTTGTGATTCGTTTGTCAACGTTTTTTGGGCGGAGCTTTGGCAATGATTTTTTTTTTTTTTTTTTCCAAATTTGTTTAGATTTCCGCCTGCAGTCGCCTCACTTTGCAACTAGATCTAACATAATGTTGTTTGATCAGTCAGTTGGAAGACTGCATCTCTTAGGAGATCCAAGTCAAAGCTGTTCATCTCTTCCCTTGTATTTTTACACCAATCTTCAAGCACAGATTTCCCCCCCTATATTTAATACTCGTTACATAAAGATCTGGATTTTTAAGCAACTAAGTTCTTTACAGCGCTTTCTTCTAATTTAACCCGTTACTTTCGTGTGTGTTTTGGAACCCTTGGCTGTGAGAGTGCCACAGAGTTAGACTGTTTCCTTTCTCTCACAATCCATCCTGCCCCCTCCCCCCCCCCCCCCCCCCCCCCCCTATTTTTTGTTTCTAATCTTTGTAAGCTCATTACTGTAACAACGTAGGGATTTTTTTAAGCCTGCACTTGTTTACCCGCCTCCACCCCCCCCCCCCCCCCCCCCCCCCCCCCCCCTTACAAATTTATGTTTATATCTGTCGGTCTATCTATCTGTCTATCTGTAAACTAAACTGTAATAAAGGTTACTGATAAAAGCGTGTACGAAAAAAAAAGTTTATTCATTTACAACAGAACGCTATAATTTCAAGGAATTTTAAAAGAGCTTTCCTGTACCACAGAAATTTCTCCAACCAGTTGAGCGTGAAAGAAGTTGGGGAGTAAATGAAAAAAAAATTACCTGTTAAATTTAAAAAAAAAAAAAAAAAAAAAAAAAACGTTTTGTAGAATCAGTTGGTAAAGGGGAAAGCATGTGTCACCGTTGAAATCGGGTCACGTAACAAGGAAAACCCATTTCCGATGGCGACAGCCATTCAATAACATAGTATGCCTATTGAGGGAGGGAGAACTCTTAACTTCAAAGCAATTCAGTTACCTAAACGAAGACAGGAAACAAAATGAATGAATTTTGTGGTGGCAAAACTGACTTTCGGGGAGTTACAGACGAGTGTTTGGAAGAAGAACAAAGTTGAGTTTGTTTTTTTTCCTGATCTATAAAATCGTAAAGGCATTTGGGGGGGGGGGGGGGGGGGGGATGTAAATTTCATACCGGTGAGATGGAGAAAATATACTTAGGTCTTCTCAAAAGTTATTTTATACTTAGACAAGACAAACGAACAAACTAACCAACCAGCCAACCCACCAGCCCACCAACACACTAACCCACCAATCACAGTGCTGTCTTTAGCCAGCTGGTCCGCGTGCGCGAAATGGGATACACATATATTTTTTTTCCTATTAAAAAAGAGACGATAATCCAGTCTACTGCAGTCAATGCTCACACTGGCGCCCAACATCAAAATCGCCATTTTCGCTACCCGTTTTCACGTGTTGTCTTTCTGGTGTTGAGGTGTAGGGTAAGTCCCCTTCTCTCACCCAAGGTGGGTTTGACGTTACACTTGAAGCAGTTTAGCCTTTTGCCCTTCGGGTATGCTTTTCTTTCGACAGATTAACGCCAGAGTGGTTTTCTTGGATAACAGCACGAGGGGAGATCACTTAGATGACTAGATCCGGCGAGACATGCACGTGAAGAGTGGATTCCGGGTTGTCGCGTGACAACTGACAGAAAGGTGTGTGTGTGTGTGTGTGTGTGTGTGTGTGTGTTCGCGCGCGCGCGCGCGCGCATGCACTCATACACACACACACACACACACACACACACACACACGCACGCACGCGCACGCAACAACCCCCCCCCCCCCCCACACTCACCCACCCACCCACACTGTAGAACAGGTTAAACGGGACGGAAACTTCAGTACGCTATGAACAGGGTGTTGTGAATGGGAAGATTTGTCATGGAATTCATGAGAACTGCAGATCGTCGCGATCAGAAGTGAGGCAGAATGAGCTAAACGAAATCATGGGCGGAAAGAAAGTTGTAATTCAGGAAGTTTCCTTTCCCGTCAGTAGATTATCTTATCCTATACAGCATGAACGTGGATGCAGCCACTTGGATCCTGTTTTGCGATACAAATCCTGGAATATGTCTTTATAGCACGTCAGTGGCTACGTAGCAACAGGTAAGAGAAGATGATTTTTTTTTTTTTTTTTTTTTTGACGTTGGAAACTTTGAATTATTCATCATGTTTCTTTACCTCAAAAGATTCTTTCTGTTGTATGTGGTTATGCAGCCCCTGCCTTACAGCAAACAGGCAGGTTTCCTTTTGTAACCCCTTCTGAACAAAAGCATTTCCCGTCAAAGT
>JADBJO010000139.1:910000-922500 GCA_016801955.1 Conus betulinus | reverse complement strand
AAATCTTACACTCGAGACTGGCAATTACTTGTTGAAAACTGGTCGGCATGTAAACAAAAAAATTCAAGATCACAGTGTGAGGTAATCTCCTATTTTTCATGAAGATTTAGACATTTTGTGTCACAGCTTTAGTCTGATGAACGTTTGAAAGGGCGGGAAAGATTGCCTGCGGGTATCTGCAAATAAGATTGAATGCAAATCCTAGTTAAAGTATGAATGCAAATCCTAGTTAAAGTATGATAACATTTTTTTTTTCTTACGTCGTCGTCTTATCAGTCTTTTAGTCTGAGATATGAACGAAATCGCAAAGAAATATCCTTTCACACACACACACACACACACACACACACACACACACACACACACACACACACACAGAGGAGCGCGCGCACATAAACACATATCTTTCTTTCCTCCTCACCTCACAGACTACCCTCTCCATTTCCCTTGTCCTCCTTTCCCTCCTGCCTGTCCCGTCCCCCCCCCCCCCCCCCACACACACACACAAGCTCACACACACACAAGCGCACAGAGAGAGAGAGAGAGAGAGAGAGAGAGAGAGAGAGAGAGAGGGAGAGAGAGAGAGGGAGGCAGGGAGAAAGACAGAGAGGAGAGAGAGAAAGACAGAGAGACAGAGAGGGGGGAGGGAAGGAGAGAGAGAGAGAGGGGGGGGGAGAGGTTGAGAGAGAGAGAAAAACCAGAGAGAGAGACAGAGGCAGAGGCGCGCGCGCGCGCGCACACACACACACACACACACACACACACACACACACACACACACACACACAGAGAGAGAGAGAGAGAGAGAGAGAGAGAGAGAACCCGAGAAAGCAGCCCTGCGATTGTCAACTGCCCTGCTGCTGCTGCAGGTGTTTGACGCCGTGGTGGTAGTGGTGTCGTTCACCATGGACATCATCTTCACCATCATACGGTCACCCAGGCGGCGCAGGACTATGCGGGACTGCTGGTGCTGTTGCGCCTCTGGCGGGTGACCCGCATAATCAACGGTACGGCTTCCTCTAGCAACCATGGCTGACCTGTATGACCTCTGTGTGTGTGTGTGTGTGTGTGTGTGTGTGTGTGTGTGTGTGTGTGTGTGTGTGTGTGTGTGTGTGTGCGCGTGCGCGCACGCTGGCGTGTGTGTGTGTGTGTGTGTGTGTGTGTGTGTGTGTGTGTGTGTGTGTGTGTGTGTGTGTGTGTGTGCGCGTGCGTGCGCGCGTTGGCTGTGTGTGTGTGTGTGTGTGTGTGTGTGTGTGTGTGTGTGTGTGTGTGTGTGTGTGTGTGTGTGTGTGTGTGCGTGTGCGCGCGCGCGCGCGCGCGCGTGTTCTGGCTTGTAAGCAGCTTGTTTCTCTGATTTGCATAGTTGACGTAATTTTTGGTGTCTTTGTTCTGAACAGTGATGGCTTTATCTTCTTCTGTTTTGTCATTGTCCCCCCCCCCCCACCACCACCCCCTCCCGCTCCTCCCGTTCCCCTCCCCGAATAATTTTAACCCACATACCCTCATACTCTTCCCCCAACTCAACTTCCGCACCATTTTCAGATTGTAAGCTCTCGTTGTCTCTGAGAGGGTAGAGAGTGCTTTTGAGGATTGTTTGTTGTAAATTCCCGCCATCATGATTGTAATCATTTTTAGTGTTATCATTATTGATATTATTATTATTATTATTATTACGATTTTTGTTCTTCTTTTCTCTTATTATTTTTTTTTCTTTATCATCATCATCATTATTTTTTTATTATCATCATCATCATTATGATTATTATCATCATATTATAATGATGATGATGATTGTCATTATTATTATTATTATTATTATATTATTATATTATTATTATCATATCATCATCATTACTGTTGTTATTATTATCACCATAATTTTAATTTTTGTCATTAATTTTATAATCATACCATCATCATCATTATTATCATTAGTAGTAGTACTATCATTGTAATTATCATTGTTATTGTCATTATTACTGTTATCATCATCATCATTTTTATTGTTAATATCATTATTATTATATAGCGCCTATTCTTAGAGACCAAACTTATGGCTTTACAATCACGGTCCTCTGGGGTTAGCTGGGCTATAAGGAAAGATTATCTTTCTCTATAAGGAAGATTATCTTTCTCTATAAGGAAGATTATCTCGCTCTGTAAGGAATTCCTTATCTCTCTCATAAAGAAACATTACCTCTCTCTGTAAGGAACATCACCTCTCTCTATAGGAAACATTATGCCGTAAGGAACATTATCTCTCTCTAGAAGAAACATTATCTCTCTCTGTAAGGAACATTATCTCTCTCTATAAGGAGCACTATCTCTCTCTATAAAAAAATCATCTCTCTCTATCAGGAACCCGCATCTTTCTTATGACCTCTATAAGGAAGATTATCTCCCTCTATAAGAAAGATTATCTCTCTCTCTATAAGGAAATTATGTTGTAAGGAAAGGAACATTATCTCTCTCTCTATAAGGAACATTATCTCTCTCTATGAGGAACATTATGCTGTAAGGAACTCTCTCTCTAAGGAACATTATCTTTCTGATAAGGAACATTATGCTGTAAGGAAGATTATCTCCCTCTAAGGAATATTATGCTGTAAGGAACATTATCTCTCTCTCTATAAGGAACATTATGCTGTAAGGAACACTATCTCTCTCTCTCTAAGGAATATTATGCTTTAAGGAACATTATCTCTCTCTATAAGGAACATTATCTCTCTGTAAAGAACATGATCTCTCTCTATAAGGAATATTATCTTTCTGATTATCTCTCTCTATTAGGAAGATTATCTCCCTCTGTAAGGAACGTTATCTCTCTCTATAAGGAACATTGTCTCTCTATTAGGAAAGATTATCTCACTCTACAAGGAAGATTATCTCTCTCTGTAAGGAACACTGTCTCTCTCTCTCTCACTCTAAGGAGGAAATTGATCTCTCTGTAAGGAAAATATCTCTGGGTATTATGGGTGGGTATGGCTATGGACTACACTGTCACCTGACACATGTAGCAGTGGTTACCACGAGAGTGAGTAATGCTTGCCATAGCCGGGGAATCTAAATGGGGGCTTTTCCCAGGGAAATGGTCCTACTGGCGGAGATGTAAAGGGCTGTCCTTACGGGAGTAGTCCTGACAGTAAAGATGCAAAAGCTTTGTTCTCCTTACAGGAGTGATCTGATCGTATCGGTGAAAGCTTTGTTCTCCTTACAGGAGTGATCTGATCGTATCGGCGAAAGCTTTGTTCTCCTTACAGGAGTGATCTGATCGTATCGGTGAAAGCTTTGTTCTCCTTACAGGAGTGATCGTGTCGTATGAAAGCTTTGTTCTCCTTACAGGAGTGATCTGATAGCATCAGTGAAAGCTTTGTTCTCCTTATAGGAGTGATCTGATAGCATCAGTGAAAGCTTTGTTCTCCTTATAGGAGGAGTGATCTGATCGTATCGGTGAAAGCTTTGTTCTTACAGGAGTGATCTGATCGTATCCGTGAAAGCTTTGTTCTCCTTACAGGAGTGATCTGATCGTATCAGTAAAAAGCTTTGTTCTCCTTACATGAGTGACCTGATCGTATCAGTAAAAAGCTTTGTTTTCCTTACAGGAGTGATCGCATCCGTAAAAACGTTATCTCCTTTATAGGAGTGATCTGACTGTATCAGTGAAAGCCTTGTTCTCCATACAGGAGTGATGATATCAGTAAAAGTTTTGCTTTCCTCACAGGACTGATCGTATTTGTAAAAACTTTGTTCTCCTTACAGGACTGATCGTATTTGTAAAAACTTTGTTCTCCTTACAGGAGTGATCGTATCAGGAAAAACTTTGTTCTCCTTACAGGACTGATCGTATTTGTAAAAAACTTTGTTCTCCTTACAGGACTGATCGTATCAGGAAAAACTTTGTTCTCCTTACAGGACTGATCGTATCAGGAAAAACTTTGTTCTCCTTACGGGACTGATCGTATCAGGAAAAAAACTTTGTTCTCCCTACAGTAGTGATCGCATCAGGAAAAACTTTGTTCTCCCTACAGGACTGATCGTATCAGGAAAAAAGCTTTGTTCTCCCTACAGGACTGATCGTACAGTAGTGATCGTATCAGGAAAAACTTTGTTCTCCTAATGGGAGTGATCTGATCGTATCAGGAATAGCTTTGTTCTCCTTACAGGAGTGGTCGTATAAGTAGAAGCTTTGTTTCCCTGACAGGAGTAGTCATATCAGTAAAAGCTTTGTCGTGTCAGTAAAAGCTTTGGTCTCTTTACGTGAGTGATCTGATCGTATCAGTAAGAACTTTGGTCTCCTTACAGGAGTGGTCGTATCAGTAAGAGTTTTGTTCTTACAGGAGTGGTCGTATCAGTAAGAGCTTTGTTCTCCTTACAGGAGTGATCTGATCGTATCAGTAAAAGCTTTGTCTTCCTTACAGGAGTGATCTGATCGTATCAGGAATAGCTTTGTTCTCCTTACAGGAGTGGTCGTATTAGTAAAAGCTTTGTTTTCCTTACAGGAGTGATCGTATCAGTAAAAGCTTTGTCCTCCTTACAGGAGTGATCTGATCGTATCAGGAATAGCTTTGTTCTCCTTACAGGAGTGGTCGTATCAGTAGAAGCTTTGTTTTCCTTACAGGAGTGATCGTATCAGTAAAAGCTTGTCGTGTCAGTAAAAGCTTTTGGTCTCTTTACAGGAGTGGTCGTATTAATAAGAGCTTTGTTCTACTTACAGGAGTGATGGTATCAGTGAAAGCTTTGTTCTTCATACAAGTTTTCATATCAGAGCTGTTCTCCTTTTAGAAGTGATCCTACTGGTGAATGTATAAGCGAGTTTTTCTCCCTCAGAATAGATGTTAAGTAGCTGTTCCTCTTCTAGGTATGATCTTATTTTAAAGGTGTAAACGAGCTGATCTCCTTCTAGGTGTAATGTTATCGGTGGAGACATAAACGATCTCTTCTCCTGTCAGGTGTAATTCTATTGGCAAAGATGTTAACGAGCTGTTCTCCTTACAGGTGTAATTCTATCGGCAAAGATGTTAACCAGCTGTTCTCCTTTGCAAGTGTAATTCTATCGGTGAAGATATAAACGAGATGTTCTCTTTGCAGCTGTAATTCTATTGGCAAAGATGTTTACGAGCTGTTCTCTTTCCAGGTGTAATCGTATCTGTGAAGAAATAAACGATCTGTTCTCCTTCCAGGTGTAATTCTATTGATGAAGATATAAATGAGCTGTTCTCCCTGAAGGTGTAATCTTATCTGTGAAGATATAAACGTGCTGGTTTCCTTCCAGGTGTAATCCTATCAGTGAAGATAAAAGCAAGCTGTTCTTTTTTCGAGGTATCTTATTGGTGAAGGTATAAACGAGCTGTTCTTCCAGGTATAATCCTATCGGTGAAAATAGAAACGCGCTGTTCTTCCAGGTGTGATTCTCTTAGTGAAGATACAAACGCGCTGTTCTCTCTCCAGGTGTAATCGTATCAGTGAAGATATAAACGAGCTGTTCTCCTTCCAGGTGCGATCCTATTGGTGAAGACATGAACGCGCTGTTCTCCTTCCAACTATAATGCTATTAGTGAAGGTATAAAACGAACTTTCTCCTTCCAGGTGTAATACGATAAGGTGAAGTTATAAACGAGCTATTCTTCTTCCAGGTATAATCCTATTGGTGAAGATATAAACGAGTAGTTCTCCTTCCAGGTATAATCCTATGAGTGAAGATATACACGAACTGTTTCCATCCAGGTATAATCCTATTAGTGAAGACATAAACGGACTATTCTCCTTTCAGGTATAATCCTATTAGTGAAGATATAAACAAGCTATTCTCCTTCCAGGTATAATCCTTTTAGTGAAGACATAAACGAACTATTCTCCTTCCAGGTATATTCCTATTAGTGAAGACATAAACGAACTATTCTCCTTCCAGGTATAATCCTATTGGTGAAGACATAAACGAACTGTTCTCCTTCCAGGTGTAATCCTATCGGTGAAGATATAAACGAACTGTTGTCTTTTCAGGTGTGATCCTATCGGTGAAGATATAAACGAACTGTTCTCCTTCCAGGTGTAATCCTATCGGTGAAGATATAAACGAACTGTTCTCTTTTCAGGTGTGATCCTGTCGGTGAAGATGGACGCTGACAAAAAGCTAAACGCCCAGAAAGTTTTACGAGCCAAGGCGGAGAAACGGGTCGAACGACTGACGGGCAAGATACAGAGATTGACGGTGAGTGTGTGTGTGTGTGTGTGTGTGTGTGTGTGTGTGTGTGTGTGTGTGTGTGTGTGAGAGAGAGAGAGAGAGAGAGAGAGAGAGAGAGAGAGAGAGAGAGAGAGTACGCTAGTAGTGGTTTTGGACGCTGTCGCTTCACCACATTGATGAACAGTTACTTCCCCTGCTCCTTCTTTTCTTTTAAGTTAACTGTCTTCTCTCACAGCGAGAAAACGAAAAGCTACGGCTTCGCCTGGCCGCCCTGGAAGAAGCCACCGGCTCGGAAAAAGGCCCCAGCCCCACCCTCGACAGGGAGCGCGGAGACTCCCCGCTGTCGGAGTCCCCGCCGACCCCGGTCTCCAGTTTCCGGGAGGACAGTGACTTCATCACTCGGAGGGACTCTCAGGGTAGCTCCCTGTCGCCCGCGACCTCGCTGCCTGAACGCCTTCCCAGTCGGCGGACTCGTTGCAAATCCTCCTCCGCCGTCTCCTCCCCGTTTCCCCAGGGAATGACGGTGGTAGTCCGGAAGTCCGGCGGATACATGGTCTCTTCCATCACCTCGCCCTCCGGGGAAGCGCCCTTTTTCCGGCGGCAGTGCCGGAGCAGTAGCTTGTCGTGCTCGCCGCCCGAGAGACAGCAGTTGCTTCCCTTCCGGGAAACGGTCTCTCTGGACATCCGGGACAGCAGTCTTCCGCTTCCGCCGGTCGTGGTTTCCGGTGAGTGTCAAGCGACGAAGGTGTTAATGTGTGTGCGCGCGCGCGCGCGTGTGCGTTGTGTTGTGTTGTGTTGTGTTGTGTTGTGTTGTGTTGTGTTGTGTTGTGTTGTGTTGTGTGTGCGTGCGTGCGCGCGCACGCGTGTGCGTATGTATTGTGTGTTTGTATGTGTGTGTGTGTGTTTGTTGTGTTTGCTGTTCTGTGCTGTGCTGTGCTGTGCTGTGTGCTGTGCTGTGCTGTGTTGTGTTGTGTGTGTGTGTGAGAGAGAGAGAGAGAGAGAGAGAGAGAGAGAGAGAGAGAGAGAGAGAGAGAGATGAGGGGGTGGGAGGGAGAGAAAGAAAGAGAGAGAAAGACAGACAGAAAGACAGACAGATAGACAGACAGACAGACAGACAGACAGACAGAGAGGGGGAGTGAGAGAGAGAGAGAGAGAAAGAGACAGACAGACACGACAGACAGACAGAGACAGAGAAACGGGGAGGGATGGGAAGGCGGGGTTAGGGGAAGATAGGCGGGGATAGAACAGAGAAAAAACGTGCACGCGGGGTATACAGAAGGGTGGGGGCGGGGTGGGATGGGGGTGGGACAGGGCAGAAGACACTCTTGATGACTTAATTCAGAAAGTCTTTGATTCTTGCATGGTTTAGGAGCGAGACTGGTAATGAAAAAAAAAGGAACTGCACTACAGGCGAGCGTAGTGGGGTGGGGCTGCAGTGTAGCTGATGATGATGATGATGATGACGATGATGATGATGATGGTGATGATGATGACGATGATGATGATGATGATGATGATGATGAAGATGATGATGATGATGATGATGATGATGATGCTGTCTGTCCTCTGTTGCAGGAGTGTCCTAGGAGCGGAGTCTTACGGCTGACACATGCTGAAGGAAGGAGGCTATTGTATATAAGCCCCCCCCCCCCCCTCCCCCGCGCGGCCTAGGTCGCTGTGACTTGCACGCAGCGGTCATCTTCACGTCTTTCTCTCACTCATCTGAAAGGGTGGGGGGACGAGGAGGGAATGAGAGAGAGAGAGAGACAGAGGGATGGAGAAAGAGGGAGGGAGGGAGAGAGAGAGAGAGAGAGAGAGAGAGAGAGAGAGAGAGATGGAGAGACAGAGATGGAGAGACAGAGAGGGAGGCAGTGAGAGACAGCGAGGGAGGGAGAGAGGAGGAGGGAGCGGGAGAGAGAGAGAGGGAGGGAGAAAAGAGGGAAGGAAGGAGGGAGAGAGAGACAGAGAGGGAGAGAGAGGGTGGGGGGAGAGAGAGAAAGAGAGCGGGAGGGAGGAAAACAGAGGGAGTGAGAGAGGGAGGGAGAAAGAGGCAGGGAGCGAGAGAGAGAGAGAGTAGATGATTTTTTTTGTTGGGAAAATGACAAATCATGTATTTTTTTGGGTGATGTTTTTTCATCACATTTACATTGACCATAAGCCTTACATCGTCATGGTTGTGAAATACAGAGAGAGAGAGAGAGAGAGAGAGAGAGAGAGAGAGAAACGGAGAGAGAAGAAACAGAGAGGGGGAGGGGAGGTAGAAACAGAAAATATTTCGTTAGGAAAGTGGCAAATCGGATATTTTTTCAGGTGATTTTTTTCCTGCATTTACATTGACTGCAAGCCTTCATCCTGTCACGGTTGTGAAATACAAAGAGAGACAGACAGACAGAGAGATTGCAAATAGCTATTTTGTTCATAAAGCAAGGTGTGCATTATTGTAAAGCAAAATCAGGTTGTGAGGTGAAAAAAATCTCTCCGCGGAAATTTTACTTGGTGTGTGTGTGTGTGTGTGTGTGTGTGTGTGTGGACAGAGAGGAAAGGGAGAGACAGGCAGACAGACAGAGACAGAAAGAGATACCGGACTTATCTTATTCTCGGCAAAGGGGAATCCTAGGTTTTTTCACGAAGTGACAAGGCTGGGAAACAGACTCGGTGTGGTGAACAGTACTGGTGATTGATTGATGGTCTGGTCTTGCCGCCCGTGCAACCCTTGTCATCTCCCCCGCCCACTTCAACCCCTCCCTCCCCCCTTCGCCCCCTCATGACACCTCCTCCCCCAGGGGAAAAAAAACGGAGTTCCCCCCCCCTCCCCCCCCCCCCCCCCCCTAAAAAAAACAAACACCTGCCGGTACCAGTGTGAGCCGGATATACTAAAAGATTTAGGGAAAGGACGGCAACGCTAGGCCGTTAAAACCGGCTTTAGTTTGCTTTAACCGGAGCTTCATCGAAGGAGGGAAAATCACTTCAGTACAAACGGTTTTTCCGCATTGCCACTTCCACTGTGGCCTCGGTGTGCTCTGACTGCTGATGTGAGCACGTCCTGTTTTGTTTTGTTTGTTTATTTTTTTTTCTGCCCTTTTTTTTAATATGGGGACACATCTACTGTGCGTATACACGATGGTTGTGCATTATTCCTGTATTGAGACAAATGACTTCACATGTATACATCGTCTTCATGCGGTTAGGTTTTTGTTCACCTGAATCTTTTTTCCCCCGTCTTCTTCTTCATACCTACTTTGTCCAAAGAAACGCCTTATCTACACTAGGCTAGAACACGTCATATGTCAGGATTCTGTGAAAAGAATAAAACGGGGAAGGAGGAAGGGGGGGGGGGGGGGGGGGGGGGGGGGGTGTTGAGCCAGCTCTTCCTTTAACCATCAGGCACACAGGAGTAGTTTCCCTTAGTAGATTCTCAATTTCCCCCATACGGCCTGAATTCACTTTTCCTCGCTTTTTTTTTTTTCGGCGAGGAAAAAAAATGCCCTCTCCTCTCGTCTGGAGCTTGTTTCAATGATGGATTCTCAGAAGCCGATCCTTGGAGTCAGCCTTAGCCTGTCAGGTGGACAGAATGCTTCATCATCGATTCAGGAAAAGAAGAAACCAGGAAACTTCAGCACCTGACCTCTTCACTACAACCCGCCGACGTTGCAAGGGGCCTGGCGCACTCCAGCTCGGCTTCATATCACTCCGATACGTATGCATCGTCTTCATGTGGCTAGGTTGTTCACCTGTACTGTTTTTTTTTTCCCCTGCGTGGTAGATGTGTTTCTCCGTGAACCTTGTAATCGCCATGTAGTGCTGAGAGTGGTGGTCTCCCCTTACCGTCGCCCTTGCAATCTGCTGACGAACCAGAGACTGGTTTCTCGGTCACGTGATCGTTTTTTTTTACTGTTTAAAAAACTCATGAGATTGCAAGTAAAATGGCTGCAGACGAAAAAAAAAACAAACAAAAGAAAGCGATATTGTTTGTGTCCAAGTAGCCAATGTGTTCAGGCCATAGTTGGTTTTTTTTTTCCCCCATCAACCCTGAATGTTTGGATATATTCGTGGCAGAGAGAAACCGTGAATTGACGTTGTTCCTCCGATCTGCTGTGCACAATGGACTCTAGAGTGTGTTCAAGACACGATCGATGTCTTCCTGGGTTGTTTTCTGCCTTGGGAGTGCTACACTGCGGATAAACAAGAGATCCACACAACCGCTTGCTTGCCTCTGATTGGTGTTCTGGAAAGACGTCATTCGCAGCGCGGCCATATTGAATTGCTTGCCTGCTGCGCATTACGATGATACCAAACTTGCTGGCAAGTGTGGTTCGTAGCTTGTGTTCTACAGTATGTCTGAATGCGGATACGATCACTGAAGAGAACGGTTCGCGTTCTGTGTTTGTTTTCGTTTTTTTTTTCCTTTGTTTGTTGCTGTGCCCCCTCCTCCTCCCGCCTATCAAACTCCCAGTACCACCCCCCCCCCCCCCCCCCCCCCGTGACATTGTTTTCATGCCTTTCATTCCTGCCACCCCATGCACATCCACACTGTTGTTATCCAATACGAAAAAAACACCTGGTAAGCCCAACGCATCCCCCCACCCCCCGCCCCTGTCCTCTACCATGTAAGTTGTGTACATTTAAAGTTTGTTATGTTTAAAATCTTGCGAGGAAATTAAGTCATATTATTTGCTAAAATGTTCAGTTATAAGTATGCTCGAGCTGTCTGAAACTCTGGAACTGGAAAAGTGAAAAGTGTCAGGTGGATGTTTTGGTTTCCACATTCCAAAAGTCTTTAATTTCAAAATTGAAAACCCGAAGTCGTCAACGTGTTTAGCACACATAGGACACAGAGAAACACGAATGGAAAGGAAACGTCTTGAGTGTGGGAAAAAAAAAAATGAAAAGCTATGTGAGGCGGCAGACCAGTTAATTAAGCAGTAAATGAGAAGGGAGACTATCGATTACTTTGTGCTTCAGCCAGAGAACATCACTGTTTATGGTCCCTGACAAAAAAAGGAAAAAAAAAAAAAACATGGTGATAAATTGTCAGATTTCCTCTCTAATCTCCAGCCTGTTCTTGCTATTGAAGATGAAGCAGGTTTTGAACGGAAAGAGGATGAATCAAGTACTAGGTTGCTTCACAATCGTGTTTCTTTTCATCTCCGCTGCATATATTTACATACATTAACACATGTGTCAGGTAACGTGATTCGCCAAATTTTGTAAGTTTCATTATGATTGGTTCTCTTAAAAAAAAGCAGTTTCACATCAGTTGAGGTAGCAGATGTCAGAATCAAGATGGCGGCGGTAAACGTCAACGTTCAGCAGCCAATGAGAGGCGTGTGTGTATGGGGTCTTGGTTTAATTGCATGTGCTTGTTCTTGCAGAACGTACACTTTCGTGGAACGGGAGGTATGTTTGTGCCTGTGTATGTGTATGTGCAAACGTTGTAGAATTAAATCATGCTCTGAAATGCCTATGTGAATATTTTGCTAACACTGGGGACAAAAAAAAAAGAAGAAAAGAAAAAGCTGCATTGCTATGTACCTTTCACTGAAAGACAAGAACGAGATCTAATAATGTCGGCAGTGAGTTAATATTGCGGTTGTGAGTGTGAGTGAGTGAGCGTGTGTGCGCGCATGCGTACTTGAGTGCGTGTGTGTGCGTGTGTGCGTGTGTGTGTGTGTGTGTGTGTGTGTGTGTGTGTGTGTGCATGCGTGCATGTGTGCGTGAGTGTGTTTACACGCGTTTTAGACGAATACGCGAGCTGGAACGAGAGGGGTGCGCGTGCGCGTGAATGTGCGCGTGCGCGCGCGTGTGTGTGTGTGTGTGTGTGTGTGTGTGTATACGTACACAAAAGATATGCATGCACGTTTTTTTTTTTTTTTAATGTTTGCGTGGGCGTTCACGAGAGCTTGTGTGCAGTTATATATAATCACTGTTGCGCGTGTGTGGGCAATGTCGGCGTGCACGTGCGCATGAAACGTTATCACATTGATCGCTGCTACACTCTGTCTGCATGGCACAGTTTACGGAACAGTTTGATTACATGACATCACAACGTTATATTACTGAGTTTGTGTGTTGGCGGAGACTGTGATGATGTTTGGCCTACTTTGTAGATATACAATGAAGGTAAGAAGAATAAAGCAACATTCATTTCCGATGTGCGTGATCATTTTTTTTTTTTTTTTTTTTTTTTTTTTGGGGGGGGGGGGGGTAATCGATATGAAAAGATGAGACTGGTCTCCATCTGTCTATATCTTTGCACAGGATAACACACACGCGCGCGCGCACACGCACAAACGCAGAAGAACACACACACACACACACA
>JADBJO010000139.1:895000-900000 GCA_016801955.1 Conus betulinus | reverse complement strand
AGCTCGGCTTTCAGACGAGGATAGGCACTTTTTAAATTATCTAACCAACCAACCAACCAACCAACCAACTAACTAACTAACTAACTAACTAACTAACTAACTAACTAACTAACCAACAAACTAAACTGATAAACAAATAATATATAAACAAACAAACAAATAAACAAACACAGCCGCCGCCGCCGCCGCCACCACCACCATCACCACCACCACCACCACCTCTACCACAACCATTGACAACAATCATAATGCTGATAAAGATACGGATAATGCTGATTGATACTCACACCATAATTATGACGCTTGCCCTTTCCAGGAGGCGATGGAACGTCACCATCGGCTACGTCATTGATGACGTGCGACTTTGAGGCGGGACTGTGCGGGTGGCACGCCGCGCCGAGCGAGGGGTACACCTTCCATCGTCACAGCGGGTCCACGTTTGACCGCACCTCAGGTCCTGACTCTGACCACACGATGCAGGGTAATAGTGATAGTCCGCTAAGGGTGGATCTCTCTATGTGTGTCTCGGTCTGTCTGTCTGTCTGTCTGTGTCCGTCTGCTTGTCTGTCTGTCTCTCTGCCTGTCTGTCTGTCTGTTTTTGTTTGTCTCTGTTTCTCTCTCTCTCTTACTGTCTGTCTGTCTGTCTGTCTCTCTCTCTGTCTCTCTCTCTCTCTGTTTCTCTCTCTCTTTCTCTGTCTCTCTCTCTGTCTCTTTCTCCGTCTTTGTCTCTGTTTCTGCTTCTCTCTGTTCATCTGTGTGTCTCTCTGTCTGCCTTTCTGTCTCTGTCTGTCTGTCCGTCTGTCAGTCTGTCTCCCTCCCCCTCTCTTTCCCCCTCCCTCTCCCTCTCTCTCCCCCCTCTCTCTCTCTCTTCCTCCCCCTCCCCCCCCTTCCCTCTCCCCCCCCTCTCTCTCCCTCCCTCTATCTCCTCCCTCTCTCCCCATCCCCCTCTCCCCCCTCTCTCTCTTTCAACAACCCCCCCTGTCCTGTGTGCAGGCGGCAGCACCCACGGCCACTACCTCTACACCACAGGCTGGGAGGCCTCGGGGCCAGAGGACAGCGCCAGCCTCCTCAGCCCTCCCCTCACCCTCCCCCGCCCTGCCAGCCTGGCCCTCTGGTACCAGATGAACGGCCACGGGGTGGGCGCCCTCTCCCTCTACCTCCACCCGCTGAGCGGAGGAGGAGGAGGAGGAGGAGGGAGGAGGAGGATCGGCTGGGGGGAAGCGGGCAGGGGAGGAGGAGGAGGAGGGGCGGAGCCTGTCTTGCTGTGGACCTTGCAGGGGCGCCAGGGGTTGGGTTGGAAGCAGAGGGTCACGGCCTTGACCGCTGGGCGCTGGCAGGTGAGAGAGAGAGAGAGAGAGAGAGAGAGAGAGAGAGAGAGAGAGAGAAAGAGGGAAAGAGTGTATGTGTGTGTGCGTGCGTGCGTGGGCGTGCGTGCGTGCGCGCGCGCACGTGTGTGTGCATGTGTGTGTGTGTGTGTGTGTGCTTGCGTGCATATTTTGCGTGCATGTGTGTGTGTGTGTGTGTGTGTGTGTGTGTGTGTGTGTGTGTGTGACGACGTAAGAGAGGGTTAGGCAAGAAAGAGGCGGGAGCGCCTAAGGGGGAACAGACAGACAGACAGAAAGAGAGAGAGAGAGTAATCATCTTCGCCCTTTACTGATGAGAGTTCTACTGCGCCTATCAAAGGCATTCTGCGCTGACACCAGATGTTGACTGGCCCTCTCTCTGTCCCCCTGTCCACGGGCTGGCTGGCTGACTGGTTGCCGCACTGTGCCGCTGATAGCGCCATACCCTCAAGTGTGAAGCACACACACGGTGGCTTGCACCGGGACAAGGGCTGCGTGCAGGTAGTGGGCCGACCTCGCTGAGGAGCGACACAACAACAAGCTGGCATTGCTGGCTACCTGAGAGGGCGGCCCAGCCCGTTGAACGACTTTCTTAGCAGTGTGGGGTGACTGGTGTGTTGGGAATTAGTCACTGGCTTACACAAGTACGGAGGGGGGGGGGGGGGGGGGGGGAGGGGGGGGGGGGGGGGGGGGGTGAATAGTACGACAGCAAGGCGTGGCATTGTATACCCTCGTGATCGATGTGGAGCATGATGATCAACACACACTTCAGCGCCAAGACCCCGCAAGGTTTCCAGCTCTGTTGTTACCGTGGCCTTAACTGCGATGATTCATTTCTTTTAAATGTACCAGATACCTGGAGAGCATGATCATCAGAATGCATTTTGCGCACGATCCCGCAAATTTTCCGCAAATTTTTCACATCTGTTGTAATAATGGCCTTAACTCTTGATGACTTTTTTTTTTTTTTACACCAGTACCTGAAACTAAAGATCAGTTTGTGTTGATGGAGACTGTCAGGTTGACTGGTTTCTCTGTGTTTTTTCAGATCAGTTTGTGTTGATGAAGACTGTCAGATTGACTGGTTTCTCTGTGTTTTCAGATCAGGTTGTGTTGATGAAGACTGCCAGGTTGACTGGTTTCTCTGTGCTTTCAGCTGGAGATCAGGACCAGCGCCAAACATGCCTACGGATCAGACATCGCCGTGGACGACATCAGCCTCTGGGAGAACGAGGAGGTCAACACCACCACGGCCTCCAACACCAGCACGTGGCCATCACGCACCTCCGGCGCTCCCACGAGCCGCAGACAACCAGCACGACACCGCCATCCCAAACAGCGACCAACTTCATCATCAACGTCACACCAACTTCAGGGGCCCTGCCTGGAGGAACCACGGGAGGAACCACGGGAAAGAAGACCGAAGTGGGTGCGAACGTTGTCACCGCGGCTGTTTCAGGACCTTCAGGTGCTTTTGCTGTACCTGTGAAGAACCCGGAGAGCTCTGGAGGTATGAGTGACGCGGCGAGGAATGCCATTGTCGGCACGTGTCTGGCTCTGGTAGGGGTAGCCGTGGTGGCGGCAGTCACCTATGTCTACGCACGTGTCCGTCACAACAAAGTGCGCGACGTCAATCAGCAGCCCCAAGAGCAGTACGACTCTGCTGACTCTTCGACAGCCCCTCAAACCGTTCACGTGGAACAGGGAGGAGACTCATAGAACACACAGACAGAACAAGGCTCGAGAGGGGACTTGGTCAATGTTTGAAGGCAAAGGCGTAGGCTCAGAGGAATACGTTTTTATCTGTCCTCCAGATGAGACCGATTCAGAGATTACCCTTTGATGTCAGTCTGAAAACAGTCAACTCGCACATCCGAAAAACGTTGGCACCGATGTGACAAGAGAAGGCGTGGTGGGGCGAGATGTGGAGGTGGAGGTGGGTGGTGGGATGGGGGAGATGGAGAGGAGGGGGGGGGGGGGGTAGAATGGGGGAGGAAGGCAGAAAGTACCCGGATAAAAAACAAGCTCTGATCTCAATCTGATCAGCCTGCAAAAAATCTTCAAACCTAAACAGTCGATGTCAGTCTGCCTGATCTGAGCGATTCAAATGCTATTTAGGATGTAAAGCCGTCCGCGGTCGTCTGTTTAGGGTATATGGTGGTCCACGATCGTTTAACAATACTGTTTAAGCTCGCAGTCCAATGAAGCTGCAGCAGCAAATATATTACATTTTCCAAGTGAGAAGGAGGGGGGGGGGGGGGGGGGGGGGGGGGATTTTAACTGTTTACCGCAACAATTTCAAATCTTTTCTTAAAAAAAAGGCATCTCTACTGTCCGCTTGGCGTCGTTATTTCATAGGTTGGTAGTTTGTTTGTGTATCAACAAGTTTACGCAAAAAAAAAAGGACGGAACCAATGTAAACGAAAAGGGAAGGTGATTTATGAACGAACCTAAAGTTTGTTAAGGATCCAGATCAAGGGGCGGATCCCGAATTCATTGACCATCATGCGTCAACAATTCCCCGAAGATGGAGTATGGCTGCCTTAATGGCGCGATGAAAAAAAACGGTCATACACACAAAACTCCACTGCTGTCTATACAGGCAGTGTCCGCAGGAGTATCAGCCTGCGTATGCAGAAAGAAAGAAAGAAATACATCAACAAGATACGCAAACACCACCGATCCCAATCAAAAAGTAAATCCAGGATCTGTTCGTTCTCGGTAGAGTTCTGCGCTCTCCCGTGTCTATGAGTTTCCACTTTGACATTGCATGCAGACATTGGATCTGTGTGAAGGCATCTGGTGGCTATGCAAGCTGATTAAAGCCTCTTCCCCACACGGAGAGCTTAGAATGTTCCATTTAAAAACAAAGTCAGCAAGATTGACCCCTCCCCCCCTTAAAAAAAAAGAAAAAAAAAAAAGTGTATGGCATCTCCTACATAAGATCACATAACCAACTCGGAAGTCCAGACCAGAGTAAGGCAAGCCATTGGACCATACGAAGACATGTCCACAGTGAAAAGAAGGAAAATGAGATGGTGTGGTCATGTATCAAACATGTATCAAGATCAACAGCACTTGCCAAAAACCGTTCTACTAGGAACAGTGCGAGGAGACAGAAGGAGAGGAAGACAGAGAAAGAGACGGGAGGACATCAGTGAGTGGACTGGCCTCACACTCAGCAACTGCCTAAAAGCGTTTGAGAACAGGGAGGAGTGGAGGACAGCTGGTTGCGAAGTCTTCTGTGGCGCCCCAAGGGTCTTCATGACTCCGGAACAGGTGACAGGTACACATACACATTTACTGAATGGCAGAACGTACCACTGATGACATGTTGCAGGTCTGAACTTACTGTCATGTATTTGCCTTCAAGAGTTTACTGTATCCTGCAGGATCTTTGATAGTGGTGAACAGATGATCTATTATTTTGTGTATTGGATGGTCTCTCTCTATATAGCTCCTATTTTCATGTGTGTGTTTTTTTTTTTAATACTATTTACCATAACATCTTTCAATGTCTTTTTTTTATTCTCAAGACAAGGCACCTTCACTGTCGGCCTAGGGTAGTTACTGGCCTGATTTCTTTTTTTTTTTTTTTTTTTTTGGGGGGGGGGGGGGGGGGGGGGGGGGGGGGGGGGGGGGTGCTGGGAGAGATAA
>JADBJO010000139.1:867500-882500 GCA_016801955.1 Conus betulinus | reverse complement strand
TTGGTATTACAGTGGTACCTTTGCTTGTTCTCTGTTTCCTCAGGCCTAAAGGTGACAAGCTTGTCTTTAAGTTACGTGGGGCATTTTCTGATCTGACGTCAACTCCAAATGGGACATTCTATGCGCATCGCAGAGGTACGGTTTGTTTCAAACTCTCAACAGACAAAAGCAAGAGGTGGAGATCGACGGATTGACATACATACATACATACATACGTACATACGTACGTACGTACGTACAGGCAGTTTCAAACCGAAGTGACTGAGGGCGGGAAATGATGCCAAATACAGGAAAGAAATGGGGTTATTTACCGCCGAAGACACAGACAAACAGATCACAGTAATCCTGTTATCCTTCAACTAACCCCGTTTGTCTAAAAACTATACATAAATACAGACAAAAACATTCGAAATACAGTCTTCATGTCAAGGGGGCTATCATTAATGCAGCGTCAAGAATTCATGAAACGAAAAATGTATAAAACATTACAAACACGATTCCCGGTATTGATCTATTTGGGAATAATAAAGTTAACGACAAACAAAAGATCACCAAACGTGGGCCTAAATGACCAGCTATGACATACGGAGAACCAAAGCACTGTCTCACAGGGAAACAGCAACCGACATTTTTTTTTCTCTCTGATATCATAACATTCAGCAATATATTTAGCAAACAGACGAAGAATATTTCCATCATCAGAAGATAATAGTTCAATCAAAGTATATGGTCTTTCTCGCATCAAATTAAATAGTTTTGATTTTTTCCTTTTATCTTCATATGCCTTACATTGAAATAAAAAGTGCTCTTCATCTTCCTTACTGTTATCTGGACACAACACACATACATCATCAACATAAACTTCATTGCAAACCATTTCTTATTTGCTTTAAAACCAAGGGTCCGACTTCTAAATCTGGCCAATATGCTTCTATGCCGTTTATTAGTAACAGATTTCAAAAACATTTCCGGCTGAAGAATACTTTTAAAGGAATAAAAAACATGAATACTTGTCATTTTCTTCCATTTTTGAATGCCAATTCTGTTTGTAGCAGGCTATCAAGCGATCCTTAAATTCTGACATAAATGCCCTTTCGTTCCCTACCTCTTTGCTGAGCCACACAATACCAAACCCATAATAGTTAACACATGTTTTACTTTACTAACCCAATTGCAGTGTCCACTTTCCATTTGTAAATATAGCATATCATATGCTTGTCTACATAGCCTTGATGTTGGAAGTTGTGTCAATTTTAACCAATACTTAATAGATTTTGAAAACGTTTGAATAAATAAAGGATATCTTCCAGAATCACCATAAGCCATTGTGTTTGATGAATGCAGTGGAATGTTCATGAATCTTTTAATAGCCATAGTATGTACCTTCTCCATTTCCAAATTTTTCTTCTAATCCCCAAACTTCTGCAGCATAAGTCAGCATAGGCGCTATTTGTGAGTCAAATAACTTCCAGAACAAAGAAGGGTCAATGCTATTAAGTCTTTTCATGCATCTTAGAATTTCTACAACCCCCTTCTTACCCTTTCTGCCGATTTCACGCCACCCTGCATTTAGACTTAAACGAGTTGTAAATAACATCCCCAAATATTTATAACTATTGGTTACTTTTACTTCTACATCTCCATACCACCACTTTTCATACTGGGATAAATGACCACCCATACGAAAGACAATAATGTTTTTTTTCTCTAGATTAACACTTAACTGAAGTCTATCTGCTTCATTTTTTTTTAAAACATTTATTTGATTTGCAACCCAACAACAGTACTAGAGAACAAGATTACATCATCTGCAAATAAAAGCATAAACAGTTCAACAGCACCTGCAATCAACTGTATACCATGTTTGCCTTTATGTGACATTTCTAAAGCTATCTCATTTATAAAAAATGCAAACATTTGAGGACTCAATAGACAACCTTGCTTCACTCCTCTAGGACAATTGAATAAGTCACTGTACAATCCTTTCTCACGAACACATGCTAAAACTGAATTATACACCACGAAGAAGCATAGTACAATTTTCCTTTAACCCCCTGTTTTTCTAAGAACTTGCCACAACACATTTCTACCGCCTGCTCTTCCCCAAGTTTTCCTCTCCTTTTCAGCCCATTGTGTCAATCTTCTATTCAAAACATGAGTATACTTTACTTTAATTATACTTGTGAGAGCTACACCTCTATAATTGTCTGGGTTATTTGGGTCTGCTTTTTTATAGATGGGTACAATAATGGACGTTGACCACGACAGGGGAAACAATCCATGATTAAACAAATGGTTAAATAAAGAAATACAGAAATCAATCACATAGTCATTGGCATGTTTTAGCATTTCACTTATTATTCTATCTGGTCCCGGGCTTTTACCAGTTTTAAAATTTCTAATGCTTGCTCTTACTTCATCTTTAGTTATAGGGTCATCAAACAAAAGCTCATCATTTTGTTCATCTTCTATTTCATCTACCGCTGGATCACTTTGACCATTACAAAGAGAGTTGAATACACACTATGAAAATGTCAAACCATTGCTGTGATGTTATTTCATTGTAAATGGTGGATTTCCTGTTAACTGATCGTATTGTACTCCAAAACAATTTGGGATCATTTATTGATTGTTTAAGCTTTAATATTCTGTTTTCATCAAATTTTCTTTTCTTTTCTTTCTTAAGTCAATATATTCTTTTCTTTCTTTTGTATGTATATAAATTACTTTTTTCTTCTTTTGTCTCTTTTGATTTACCCCTTCTAAATATTTGTAGTAATCTCTTTACTTCCCTCTTCTTTTTTCTCACATCATCGTCAAACCAATCTTCATTTGTTTTTTTTTTCTTCCCTCCTACTTTCCTTACCATACATGCCGCAGCTCCATATAAAGCATTAACAAAACCATCCACACACTTATTTACATCAACTGTCATGTTGTTCATAGCTGTAACTAAAAACATTGTTTAAAATCATCAGAGTTCAATTCATTCTTAAACGTTTGTACATTTTCCTCTGTCCACACACTCTCGCTCCTCTCTCACCCTGTCAACTAACGGTACATCTGCTTTAACAGGACAATAATTCCATGTAAACTGAACTGGCAAATGCCAAGAAAAGAGAGTATCCCCCACCTTTAAAGCACAATATAAGCATAGTTCACTAGATACTAGAAAATAATCAATTACACTACAACCCTGAGGAGCAACAAAGGTAAATTCACCATTAGCATCAGTGTCACACGAACCATTCAGAATACACAAAAAAAAGCAAAGGTCCAACAAGGAACGACCGAACTTGTTTACAATTTTATCTTTTGAACATCTTTTCATAGAAACAATTTCATCATTTATCATCGTCATCATCATTTTGCACATTAAACACATAATTATACATTTCTTCCTCCTTTGTCTCTGCTCACAACCCGTTCTGGCGTTCATATCACCACACATAATATAATAAACATTACTATCAGAAAGAGACTGCAGCAGACTATCTTCAAGCATAAGTATACCATCTGTGAGATTAGTTTGTCTATATAGGGGCCCCCTCCTTCAGGGACAACATAGCACCCCACAAACACAACATCTTTATCTAAGCCAAACACGCATTTATCAATTTGAATCACGACAACATTCTCACAATCAATTTCAATTTCTTGTATAAAGTTTGCCAAGTCTTTTTTAACAAGAACAACAACTCCTCCAGAAACGCGTCCATGAACAGACAGTTTCTTAGCACAAGCGCTAAATGCAACATAATTTTTAAAGTGAAAACTGAAATCAAATGCATGATCGATGAACGTTTCTGTTAAACAAATTATATCATATTTGTTAACAAAATCAAGGAAAGAAATGTCACCAAGTTTATTTTTCAAAATTTTCAACATTGTAATTTAGGAAATTTAGTCTTGACGTTTGATGATCGGCCTTATGTTATTTATTATTGCTGGTACTCGAGCGTGACGTACGTCCCCCTTTTTGTGAGCTAGCTTTGTTCAAGTTACTGTTTTGCCCGCTAAGATAATTGCCCATCCCTGTCTGCCGTGCATTATCACCCGCAAGGGAGCCAGCGTATGAACGCGGCCCCAGTGACTGCCTGCGATTTCGCGAATTTCTCGTGTTGCCTGCACGTTGCGTACCGGTGACCTGGCTTGGTGCACCTGAACCAGAACTGTTCGCCGTACTGCGTGTCGTCCTCCTGTCACCCCCTTCTGTTGTGGAGGGAGAGAGAGAGAGGCTGGTGATGCACGCTCTCCACCCTCCTCCCTCTGGTCTCCTGTCTGCGGGGTTTTTCAACGTGGCTTCATCAGCAACCTGTAAGTGGAAGCGGGAGGGAGGGGGGCGCGATGGGAGAGTGGGTTGATTTCCATGGTGGACGAGGAAAGGGGGGGGTTTTGGGTTAGGGGTGGTGGTGGGCTCAGGTACAGGCACATCACGAACATCATCAGTTCTTTCCCCCCAAACTGTCTGTCATTCTCTGGTTTACGTGTCTGAACGGTCAGCTTACCTTTGACAAACACTGCTACCTTCCCTTGTTGTTTTGCCATTTGTACAATGTTTTGTTGCCTGCGAGTTAAATCTGTCGCCAGTCTGACCCCTTTTCTTTCCAGTTGACCTCTTACTTCTTTATTCCAGAGCAATTCCATCTTATTCTTCCACTGACTAAATTTCACAATCATTGCCCCGTGGCTCCCCGGCCTAGCCCGCCCACTCTGTGTGCCCTTACAATGTCATCTTGTGTCCACTTTCTTCCCCCCTCCACCCCATTCAATGCCTCACACACCGCACGAGCACACGCATCATACCCCTCCCTCCCCCACCATCATGCACAGGAGGGACCCCAAACATACGCAGATTATCCCGCCGCGAGAAATCCTCTAATTTGTCAATCTCATCAGTCAGTCTATTTACTTCTTCTTTCAGTTCTTCCACTCTTTCAGACACACACGCACACTTATCTCTCTTCTTTCGCCTCTGTGTGCAGATCATCCAACTCAGCAGTCATAGTGTCCATTCTGTTGCATAACAAACTATTCTCTTCTTCTAGTCTGCTACATCGTTGGTCTATTTGATCACACTTTTCCGCTACTTTAGTTAGGCCTTGCTTTATCTCACCCAGTTCGTCTCTGATGATTCTGTTCTGTTGTAATTGTTCCTCCCTAAGTTCAGTTAAGTGTGTGTTTTGTATGTCAAACTGTGCTTTGAATGACTGACTTTGGGCCTCAATAGCTGCTAGAATGTGAGAGAGATTATCTGAGGCACCCTTCTTCTCCTCCACCATCACACTCTCCGCCCTGCCCTTTTCCGTGTCTTTCATGTCACACGTTTCTTGCGTAGTTTTTGGACCTGGATCCGTTTGAACATCATGACTCAGCAAAATTTTCCACGTCAGGTACACGGCGTTCGTCGCACACAAGCCTACAACCACAGGCACATGCAAACTTAACCTGATCTGACCTTCACTACAAAAATCAGCAGTCAGTCATTTTCCCACCCTGGCATTGTCCCTGACGCTAACATCTGGTCTGACATGACCGAATGGAACGCAAGACTGTTCATGACAGCAAAGTTTGACAGCAGCACGGACACACATTTCAAAAGTGCGAAGATGACAATACAAGCCATAATCATGTCACTTAAAGTCAAGTCGACTTCACACGCCTGTGTTTTCCCCGTGTAAACAAAGTCAATTTTCTGGCCAGGTGAAAACGACCAATCCGAGCTCGCCATAGTTCAATACCGATCATTTTTTGACAATTTTACTGCCTACCTGCAGAGTGACCATACACTGACCACCTGTCCAACTCTGGCTTTCTTACGGGACCTGGAAATCAATCAAATTCAACATAATGAATAGGAAAATCACTGTACGCTGCTTACTGGTCGCCATAAGCTTGCTGAAGGTTCATTTTGAGAAGCATCTATTATTCCCCATTCACCTGCTCAAGCACATACTGTTAGGCAGAATTACCTACCACTGCAGATATGAATGCTTATCTCCCCCTATTGCTTCAATCTAAGACATAAGAGCAAGCTTTGTTTATAACTGAATATTTCTTGTAGTCATTGCAACACCAAGCTGCTCTGTAAGTTGCTGGAATGGTGCTCAGTTACTCATCCTTGGAATTTATCTTGGAATATATATATATATATATATATGCACGCACGCACTTATGCAAGCACACACACTTTCGTCAAGTTCCTGACAGTATAAACATGACTGTACTGGAAGGAGTTTGACCCAATGTACGTGCGCGATAGGGTTTTACTCTTCACTTCACTTCATACAGCACATCACCGTCAGTCAGGTCCAAGGGATACCGAGTAGTGTGGAAAATGTGTTGTGACCTCAGGAACACAGTCGTGAAGTGGACGCCAGACAACTGGTTTCAGTCTGACATTGGAACCCACAGTACACCCAACAGCTCTAGGTTAGTGGCGACCACATGCAAACAAAAATGAAAGATAAGCTCATTTGGAAGGATGGACGTGTTTTGCCCTCTCGGAGTGGGCTGCTATTCATGCTTGCTTCTCTACTGCATACTCACTGATGTCAGAAAGGGCTCAGGTGATGTTCTTCGATTGTTTGACCCGAACAGATTTTAAAGGAACACCAGGAAACCGACTCGGGGCCAGCACAGTGTCTGCTCCAGTGGGGCGCCTTACGACGACCTGACGTTGATTCTTCCTTGTGAACTAACGTGGCAATGATTATGACAGGACTAAGCAGAGCGTCGCTCTGTTTGGGAGATCATCTTGGTCGGGAAGCTGTGGCACTGAGATAGCAGGGGAAATAACAAGAACAATCAGCCAATGGTACTAACGGATGGATGGCCGTCAGTTTGGATCACTGATGACTAGCTTCGTGGTCAGGGCTGAGGGGAGTTGGCTTCCATTCCCACCTGGTGCCTTATTACGCTGGAACTTTTCAAACACAGCATGAGCTCAGGGGGAGTGCTGGATAGAGTTTCGATCACCTGGTGAATGTGCCTCTGAGGCACTCATAGGGAATCCTGGAGTTATACACTTTCGGTCTCTTGGTGAATGTGTGTCTGAGGCACTCATAGGGAATCCTGGAGTTATACAGTTTCGTTCTCTTGGTGAATGTGTCTCTGAGGCACTCATAGGGAATCCTGGAGTTATACAGTTTCGTTCTCTTGGTGATGTGTGTCTGAGGCACTCAGAGGAAATCCTGGAGTTATACAGTTTCGGTCACTTGGTGAATGAATCTCTGAGGCGTCAAACATATTTCGCCTGACCAGCACCACGTTTGATTGAACAAGGAGCACTGTTAAAAAAACATTTGACTTATTTATTGCATTTTTTTTTTTCTCAATAATTTTCGTTGTACATTCTGGATACAAAACCTAAGTTTGTGCGATAATGTTTAAATAGTGTTTTGTTTTAACTGGTTTCTCCATTGATCATCACTTTTGTTCGTGTACTCCTAAAACTGGAAGTTTAATTCCTCAGAAAGTTGCCACGGACCATTGTTTCACTGCATCATCTTTGTGATATCAGTGCATGCAATGTACGATGTGTGTGGTGCCTCCTCATGCTGTCTGCAATGAAACATTGGGCCCCAGGTCACCATTCAATACATCAATGTAATGTAGAGCGGGCACTGGGGGGTAGGATATGCTACAGGCGTCTTGATCTGTGAAACGACTCTTCACCTCGCGCTCACCATATTCAGTTTTCGTTCTTCCCCCCAGAAACTTCATGCAAGACACGGGTAAATTTTACAAACGCTTGAGGTCTCCAATACCAGAGGTTTATTTGGTAGTGGAATTTTCACATGTATCTCTCGAACTACAAGACGAACGGTTGAAGAGGAGATTTCATTCTTTTTCAATTCCAGACAGATCTATCTCAGCTGGTCGTTCGGGTTCTGGTCTGTGGATATTGACGGTTACATACTGTACCGTCAGGGCTCCTATGAGGACAACGAGGACATCTCTGGAACACCTACTATCGTAAGTTTGCCTGTACTTTGGTTTATGTTCCACTCCACGTGCTTGTGCTCGCTTTGAAGAAATCAAAATATCTGGAATAGACATGAGCTGTTTGTTTCTCATGCCTCGCCTTGCTGTTGAGAAGTGAAAGATGGTCAGGTGATGCTATGGGAAAAAGGGGAGAGAACAACGTTTGATTAGTCTGAAGGAACAGGCTTAAGGAAGCCGAAAGATTCGCGACACAACGAATTTTGTGTTTGTGTGTACCTCTGCCTCCTATACATACTTAAGTTGCTATTGCTTGTGTAACTGAAGCGTGAAGAAATTTGGCGAAGGACACTCATTTGAATGTATGGGACAGTCGGACATTAGGTTTAGCTGTCTTATAGGAGTGCTGTCCACTGTCAATGTTGGAAGTATGCCAAGTGCCAGTACAATTTTCTTCAATCTGTCTAAATGCAGTCATCACAATCAGCAACTTTCTAGGATGGCTGCCTGCGACATCTTGATGAATAATAAATTTTCAGAATATGGAATATGTCGTCATTGAGAAGCCCTTTTCAGTTCATAATGTAATGTGAAATCGGAGTGCATAAAATACTTACAAATGTGTGCTCCCCCCCCCCCCCCCCCCCTCAAAAAAAAAAACCCCCCTACCAGTTTAGCTTAATATGTTTGGAGAGGCTCTTTAATGACAACTGTTGGACTTAGCGCGATTTACCGGAAAACAATAATATCAGCACGCTGCTCATCAGTTGACGATTTATCCTGCAATTTTAACACTAGTTAATCACTTATTAAAATTGGAAGAAATTTTAAAAAAAAATAAGGAAAGAGGTCTGTCTCACACGCACGCACGCACGCACGCACGCACGCACACACACACACACACACACACACACACACACACACACACACACACACACAGAGTTGCTGGAAAGAAAGGAGGAGAAAAAAAAAAACAGGGCAGTGAGGAGTTGGACAGTACGCAGGAGGAAAAGTATAGTTTGAGGAGAAGATAAAGAAAACTAAGACTTAAGTCTGGAGCGATGGCCCGTGCCAGTTTCATAATGAAATTGTTTCGCACAACACTTACTAACAGATTAATTCAAATAACGACGCTGCAAGTCTACCAGCACCAAGTAACCAGAACTACAGCCGGGAGGGGGGAGGGGTCATGTTTTGTGCCTCTAATGCCTTTCATGCCATACTCAGGAAACAGATGAGAACACAGTACGTCAGAACAATAGCAACAACAACAGCAACACAAAATCAGAAATAATGGACATTTCCTGTATGCTTCTTCGACTACTGAAATGGTTGGGATGAGATCTGCATTCGTGGACCGCGTAAAAAACAGAAATTTAAATTATAAGAATTTTTTTTCAAATAGAAAATAATGTGACAACCATGCAAAAGATGCTTTTTCTTTGCAATTGAAAAATAAGACTTTAAAATAGCATAACACATTCTCTTTGTTCAGTGTATTCACCATGATAATAAACGCTAGCAAGTATCTGGTAGCATTCCTGAGAAACAGATTACGTATTTTTAGTTGGTGAAATCTCAGTTTCAACCAGAACAGCCAAATACAACACGTTTTTTCTCCTCCTTGACACACTCTCCCAATACGCCAACCAGCCACATGGTGATGATGTCGCTGCTGGGTACTGCCATCTGGGATGAGGGAACTGAACAGAATCATCCTGCATTGAAGAATATCATCATCAGCAGCAGCAGCAGTATCATTATTATCATTGCTACTATAATTATTATCATTACTATTGTTGTTACTGTTATTATCATTACTATTGTTATTATCATTATTATCATTATTACTATTATTATTATTATTACTGTCATTATCATTGTCATTTTTATCATCATTATTATCATCATCTGGGAGGAGGAAACTGAACTGAATCATTCATTATTGACCAACATAATCGTTATTATTATTGGTCACTCTTCTTGTTGTTGCTGTTGTTATTCTGTTGCTGGTGTTGGTGTTGTTTCTATTACTGCACTATGTTTACGTTATATTAATTCACAAATGAGGTAAGTTAACTTGGTTCCAGTTCTTGCCTTCAAAGAGACAATTGACAGTTTTATTGACAACAGCCTAACTGGCCTTCATGCCAAGGGGGGGAGGGGAGGGGGGGGAGGGGGGGCGGGGCAGCAAGCAATTAACAGTGTTCTTGCAAAGGGCGCACAAAAAATATAGCTCACGCATACAAACATACGAAAGAAAGAAAGGGGTCAAAAAAGGAAATTGCACCATAGCATTCTATCTGCAGTCAAAATAATCAAACTTAATGCATTACAGACAAGACATACGTCAGTACCAAATTAAAGTAAAAGGTAATGTAGGACCATCCGACAGTAATCACGAAATCGTCAGATATATTGACACAATAACAATTTGTAATACTTAGAATTGCTCACAGGTTCTTACTCGTAATTTAGAAGCTGATTCAGAGGAAATAATTTTCTTCCTTCGTTCATATGCTTCAGCGAGTAAACTTTGCAAGCGATTTGATCGTATCTCCATCTGCTGATGACATTATTCGAACTAAGTTACGTTTTTTCATGTCATACTGCTGAAAAACGATTGATGTCAAACGTAGAATTTCATATTCCCAACAGTCAAACAGGAAATGGCTTTCGTTGTCTACACCGTTTGAACATAAAAGACACACAACGGGAAAGATTTGTATCAAACCATCTTCTGTTTGTGTAAAATCCTAGAGTTCTAGTTCTAAACCTTGCCATACTATCCAGGCACCATTTATGTGTTACTTCGTTGAGGTATTTCTCCGGTTGGAATATGTCTTTAAAAGAGCTGTACCAAGCATATTTCTCGGTCTCTTGTTATATGAGCATGCAGTTCTGTTGAAAGCAATCAATAAGCCGTCGTCGGAATTCCGACAGAAACACTTTTTTCATTACCTACCATCTGGGTAACCCAAACTATTCCAAATCCATTTTTTTTCAGAATTCCCTTTGTGTCAGACACCCAGTTGCAATATCCAATTTCATCTTGTCTGAAGAGCATTAAAAATTATTTTCATATGCCTGTCTGCATAAACGTTCTTCAGAAAGTCGAATTAGTTTTAGCCAGTACCTAATACATTTAACATAGCTTATAATAAACAAAGGGGAACCTGCCTGATTCTCCATAGCATATTTTATTCAAAGAGTGAAGAGGTACATTTAGAAATCTCTTGATGGCAAAAGTGTGAACATTTTCCATTTCTTTGTTTTCACACAGAGTCCCCAGACTTTGGCAGCACATGTCAAAATGGGCGCTATCTGAGTACCAAATAGTTTCCAAAATTAATATCGAAGGATCGACAGAGTTTAATGTTTTCATAGTACGAAGAATTTCGATTACTCCCTTTCTGGCCTTTCTCGCAGTTTCTGACCAGCCTGTCGTTAAGCTTAGTTTTGTGGTAAAAATAATACCTAGATATTTTATATGTTTGTTACCTTCATCTTTTCATTGCCATATCACCAGATATTCGTTTGCTGCAAGGAAAACCACGATGTTGGTTTTGTCCAAATTTATTGCTAAGTTTAGTTTGTCTGCTTCAATTTTTAATACATTAAGTTGATTTTGTAATCTTATCGAAGTATCTGATAACAAAAAAAGATGTCATCTGCAAACAGTAACATAAACACTTCTACGGCCCCTGGAGCTAACTGTATGCCATGCCTTCCTCGTTTGGACAACTCTACAGCAAGTTCACTGATAAAAAAAAAAATGGAAAGAGTAATGGACTTAGCACACAGCCTTGCTTAACTCCTCTTGGGCAATCGAAATACTGGGAAAATAGGCATTTATCGCGTACACAAGCCAAGGCAGTGCTATCGATTCCTCTCAGTGCTTGATATAACTTCCCATCAATGCCTGCTTTCCTCAAGATTTCCCATCGTATATTTCTGTTGATAGAGTCGAAGGCCTTCCTAAAATCGACGAAGGTAACATACAATTTTGAGTTTTTAGAAAGATACTTTTGAACTATGGCCTTCAGAGAGAGAGAGAGAGAGAGAGAGAGAGAGAGAGAGAGAGAGAGAGAGTTGTCTTTACTTTAAAGATGTTAATTTTTTCCCCTGTGTGTGTGTGTGTGTGTGTGTGTGTGTGTGTGTGTGTGTGTGTGTGTGTGTGTGTGTGTAGTGACTGCCTGATTCTCCATAGCATATTTTATTCAAAGAGTGAAGAGGTACATTTAGAAATCTCTTGATGGCAAAAGTGTGAACATTTTCCATTTCTTTGTTTTCACAGAGTCCCCAGACTTTGGCAGCACATGTCAAAATGGGCGCTGTCTGAGTACCAAATAGTTTCCAAAATTAATATCGAAGGATCGACAGAGTTTAATGTTTTCATAGTACGAAGAATTCGATTACTCCCTTTCTGGCCTTTCTCGTAATTTCTGACCAGCCTGTCGTTAAGCTTAGTTTTGTGGTAAAAATAATACCTAGAAATTTATATGTTTGTTACCTTCATCTTTTCATTGCCATATCACCAGATATTCGTTTGCTGCAAGGAAAACCACGACGTTGGTTTTGTCCAAATTTATTGCTAAGTTTAGTTTGTCTGCTTCAATTTTTAATACATTAAGTTGATTTTGTAATCTTATCGAAGTATCTGATAACAAAAAAAAAATGTCATCTGCAAACAGTAACATAAACACTTCTACGGCCCCTGGAGCTAACTTTATGCCATGCCTTCCTCGTTTGGACAACTCTACAGCAAGTTCATTGATAAAAAAAAAAAATGGAAAGAGTAATGGACTTAGCACACAGCCTTGCTTAACTCCTCTTGGGCAATCGAAATACTCGGAAAATAGGCATTTATCGCGTACACAAGCCAAGGCAGTGCTATCGATTCCTCTCAGTGCTTGATATAACTTCCCATCAATGCCTGCTTTCCTCAAGATTTCCCATCGTATATTTCTGTTGATAGAGTCGAAGGCCTTCCTAAAATCGACGAAGGCAACATACAATTTTGAGTTCCTAGAAAGATACTTTTGAACTATGGCCTTCAGAGAGAGAGAGAGAGAGAGAGAGAGAGAGAGAGAGAGGGGAGAGAGAGAGAGAGAGAGAGAGAGAGAGAGAGAGAGAGAGAGAGAGAGAGAGAGAGAGTTGTCTTTACTTTAAAGATGTTAATTTTTTCCCCTGTGTGTGTGTGTGTGTGTGTGTGTGTGTGTGTGTGTGTGTGTGTGTGTGTGTGTAGTGACTTAGAGGGAACGGTTTGTATGTATATTTGTGTATCTAAGCGTTTGTGTGCACGGCTGATGCTATAGATACTGTTGTTTTTGCTAAAATATTCGTTTGCAGTGTGTGTGCGTGCATGCGCGCGCGCGCGCGCGTGTATGTGTGTGTGTGTGTGTGTGTGTGTGTGTGCGTGCGTGCGTGTGTGTGCGTGCGTGCGTGCGTGTGTGTGTGCGTGCGCGCGTGCGTGCGTGCGTGCGTGCGTGCGTGCACGCGCGCGTGCGTGCGTACGTGCGTGCGCAGACAGACAGACAGACAAGCAAATACCAGTTGAGATTTTTTCCTATGTAAGTTGAATTAATTAATTTGTAGTTAAAGGCATACCCCCCCCCCCCCCCCCCCCCCTCCAAAAAAAAAAATGAGGGGCGGGAGAGATAGGGATAGAAAGGAGAAGGGGGAAGAACCAACTGAATCTTATTTCTTTCCACTTGCGTTTACCACTTTAATGTATACTTCGACTGTCTCAAATGAAGACGGTTTAGGGCAATGACAGCAGGCAAATGAACTTGTGTACAAATGACGAAGTCTGCTGGCGTGAATGGATTGCGTGTTCCAACAGGTACCCAGCATGCGGGCCATAGGAAAAGCCAAGCGCGTGGCCTCGGGTGAAGATTTTGTTCTGGCCATCAACGAGAAAAATGAAGTGTGGAAGCGCGGGGACATCTCTGCTGCGGATCCCGATGGCGGCTTCTGGACGAAGGTGTCTGAGGACATCATTGACGTGGATGTCGATTGCTGTTTTGCTTGGGGAGTCAGATCCAATGGTACTTTAGTGCGGGCTAGACTGTGAGGAGAAGAATCACGTGAAACGGTAGAAGGATGAGAAGATGCCGGAAGAAAAAATATTCTGTTTCATTTCATGAGCCAGTTCCTTAGCAACAGCTGCACATGTCACTTTTACCAGCATCTTTCGCCCTTTTCGGTAGCGCTAAATAACAATGTCCCTGTGTATTCTTTCTGCTTCTTTTTTCACTTGCCAAGAAACCAATACACCATTTTGTTGTGGTCCAATTCTTGTAGATTAAAAAGTGGCTCACCGAGTGGGTTACATTGAGCTTACTAGCAGTGTTTAAATTTTACGGCAGAAGTCACACTGTGCCATTTTCCTGAAAAGAACAGAATGTCCGACCTCCCCCCCCCCCCCCCTCCCCATTTCCACGCCTCCACCACCACACACCTCCTTCTTCTTCTTCGTGTCCCCCTTAAGAAATTCAATGAAGACATTAAAATGACGCTGGAATTTCACACCGACGGAAAGTTATTTAAGACGATCGACATGGTGTCTTAACCTCATGCCTATTTTCTGACAGTTTTTTGAAGGGATGCTTGAAGTTGTTTGAAGAAGGCTTTGTCGCAGACTTTCTATGTGTGTCTATTCAGAGCACTCTCAAACTCTCCCTGAGGCTCTGTTCAGAAGATTGATCACGGTATCCAATCAAAACGCAGGTGTGAGAATAGAATGATAAGGACGTCATCTTCAGTGCTGTCGATGGATTCTGAAGATCTGAAGATGTGATCAAAAAGTTGCTGCTATCCCTTTTGCTCCACCAGGAGATGTAGGAACGTGGGACTTAAACCCAGTCTTAGGCTAACATTAGATTAGATCGTTTCGAAGCTAACTGTCTGAGGACAGCCCACAAAAAAAAAAAAAAGAAGAAAGAAGCAGAGAAAGAAATGAAAGAAGAAAGAAATAAGGAAACGGGCAGCGAAAAAAAAGATAGGTGAAAATAAAACGATGAAACACACTAAAACAAACGACGACCACCACCA
>JADBJO010000139.1:847500-852500 GCA_016801955.1 Conus betulinus | reverse complement strand
TCTGTCAGTGCTTTAGTCAGCTGATACTATTTAAAGCACAGTTTGAAAGTCAACATCTGTCAGTTTCAATGCTGGTTCATGAGGTGATTCCGCCTTGACCAAACACGCCTAGACCCAATCATGACAGACATGCTCAAGTATTTTGCGAGTTGTTTACATTTTTTTATGGCCAGTCCTAACATTGAAAGTCCTGAAACCACTCTTTTATGAACTATGCCTAGTGAACCTATTACAAGAACAACCACTTTCGTGCTAAATCCGGCATCACTAAGAGCATAGCAAAGAGGCATGTACTTTTGAAATTTGCCCTCATAGCATGTTTGTATGAATGTGTCAAATGGGTTTGAAACCTCGATGACGAATGCCACCGAGTTTCGATGGTCGATGAAGCATAGATCAGGTTTCAGCCTTGGTAGATCTTCAACACGTTTATAGAGACAGGCCTATTTTGAAAAAACATCCACAAAATCCGTCGCAATGCATTTCTGTAGCTCCTTTCTGATGATCTCAACGCATCTGTCGTGTCTTTGTGTGTAGAGGCCCCTCAGTTGACGACATCCATTCAAGGCATGGGAGTTTGTGTCAGAACGAAACCCGCACAAAGCACACTCTCTCCGGTAAGTATCAGGATAGTAGATGTTTGTTCACTGCATTGGTCTCCAGCAGCTGTAGACGTCCCTTGTGATGACCCTGGTTATTTGGTCATTGACGTTGGTGTTGGTGAGGTGTCCTATGGAGTGGGTCATTGCCGCATCCGGAATTGCAACCCGGATGATTCTCCCTTTTGTTGCAGCTGCTGAAAATGGTGCGTATCTTTGTCCATTTGCATTCTTTTGATTGCGCTGTACAATTGTTTAGAATTACTGTAGCGCATTTGAACTACTCCATCCTCAGAAGCTGGAGTACTACTACTCCCGAAACTGTCGCTGTTTTCATCGAATTCCAGCCTTAGATCCAGTCGCACACACAGCTCATGGAGCTCAACGAAGGAAGAACGTGACCAGTTGACCTTACTGCCTTTCCTTAACTTCCCTTCGGAGTCTGTGGCATATCCTCCAAAATTGCTGTCGTCTGGATCTGCGTGAGGCACTTTTCTCTTTTCCATGTGGAGATGGAAACTGTTGCGCGCTACCATTCTGACATGTTGGTCATCACTGTTCAGAACAGAGATCAGGAAGAGAGATGCGTTTGGCGTAGTACATGGTACTTGGTTTTTAACAGACCAAGGCCGCCTTGTTTTCGGGGAAGGGAACATGTGCGCTCGATTGGTAGAAGAGTTTAGCTTGAGATGAATGCGAACAAAATCAACTATCTTATCTTCCAGAGTCTTCAGAAGTTTTTCTGTGAATTTTGAATTGCTGTAATAAAAGCTCAATTTTGAAGAAGCCATGACGTTTACAGCATCAATTTTCTTGCACAATGGTAAGGTGACAGCGAAATTTTTTCTAGCGTTCTTTCGAATTCCTCGCTCGCCTGTGCTAGTTGTTCTTTCTCAGAAGTTCCAGTCAGATTTGTTTGAAATCCAAGATACTGGTATGGCTCATCTTTTCCATACATCGGTGTATCTTCCCCTTGCAGCGTCACGTGGACGTTCTCAGTCACATCTGTAGAGGCCCAGTTGTTTCCTGTGCGTTGTGCATGAACGGTGGCACACTTTCTGTGTTTCACTTTCCTTCCGGTGTAATGCAGGAAGGTTTCCGACTTATTTATCATTTCTTGTAAGCTCTCCTCACAGCGAGCACTGGCACATACATCATCCATGTATGCCTGACATGGAGAAGGCATTGAAGCTGGTGTGAACGGCTGCTCCATCCACCGAATCCACGGGTCCAACGCCTGAATGAAGACAACAGCTGACCACGGGCAGCCTTGCACGATGCCACGATGCCTGGTAATCCTGGGCGTGGACGTGTCTCCCGTCTGCACCTGGAATGTAGAGTTGGTGTAGATATCCGCCGTCACGTCGATGATGTGCTGGGGGTAGCCGGCGCTCTGCATCGCATCCAACATCACTCTGTGATCAATGCTCCCATAGGCGTCCTTGATGTCAACGAAAGTAGTGTAGAACTGACTTGATACATGCTTGAAGTTCTCAATTGTGGTTTTCAAGCAGAATACGTGTTCTCAATCCATGGTAAAAGCCTACTCTCTCATGGATACGTCAATAAAAAAACCACACACACATACATTCACACATACACACATACATACACACACACATACATACATACATATACATACATACATACACATACGTACGTACGTACGTACGTACATACAAACATACATACATGAGGATAGCCATTGAAATTGTGCAACTAAAATGTGGTAGCTTTTCACTTTGGATTATCTCTTCGACGTTATGAAGAAATGGAGGATCATATAATTTGCGTTCAGAATCAAGATAACTTATTTATTGGGGGTCAATTCATTAAGTCATTCAATCATTCTTTCTTTCTTCAATTCTTAGTAAGTCATTCAGTTATTCTTGTAATCTGTATTTACTCATTCAACCACAAGTGTTTGTTGATGGCATCAATGACGATGAGGATGCTGATTATTGTGGTGGCAACCATGTAACGAAGAAAGGCTGTGGATATATCATTTGTGCAAAATACTTCTGGCAGTATAGAATATTATCGAATGCTGATTCTAAATCTTAGAATTACATTGCAAAAGCATGTATACGTTGAATTTAAAGTAAAATCAAATGGTGTGATAAGGTCTTGATTAACTGTCCTGAGGATTTCAATGTTTTAATATTCCTGTCTAAAACTCACGTAATTCACAAGATGTTTTAGAACTTTACATTTAAGTTTAATAGTGGTTTTCGTTTTGAGTCTAGTATATAAAAAAAAATCCAGTAGGGCAATGATATTCTGATTTATACACATCACCTGTATTGAACAGTGAATCTATGGTTTTTACACAGATTTGATCTGTTCATTTATGTCAGATGTGCTAGATATGACGTTGTTTTTGTAATTAGCATATTTTAACTTTTTTCTTTCTCTCTTTTTTGTTTTTGTTGTCCTTCTCTTGTTTCTGTGGAGCAACATGCGTTTCATACGCATTTCATTCATTTTCTATCATATATGAAGCATAGATTTCTTCGCAGTCATGTGAGCGAGATACAACATATCTATGTAGATGTGATTGGTTGGGAATGTACTTCGATACTTCGACAAGGAAACAAAACAGACCCAAGGTGAAAGTGGAAAATGGGACAACAAAATATGAAGAAAAAAAAATCAGTGGCACTTATTCTCACCTAATCCATTCACACAGAACAGTAGATGATAGGACTATTTCTGTACTTTTTTCGTTGTTTTTGTTTGTTTGTTTGTTTTCTTTTGCATGCGTGTTTTGTCAGGTGTCTGGATTCTTTCCGTTAACTGTTTCCTTCTTGTCGGCATGCTTTGCTGTCTGTTGCCATCCTTTCGTTCTTCCTCAGAGCAAAGAAATCTTGGCATTCGTCTGTTGAAAAGACTGTTCGCCATGACGTGCTGGGAGTGTTCCGCTGTTAAACATTTTCGGATGATTGTTTTCTTGCTTTTCACCCCCTCCTTCTTCCCCTGGCAATGACGGTCCCGTTTTTAACATGAAAACACACTCTACATCAACAAATGCCGCTACACGTTTGAAATACTTGCATACAGCGTTCAACAAGTCACGCCCAAATCACAGGAAAGTATTCTTGTATATACAATGCACAACTGATCTTGTTTAAAGAAGTATAACGCATGACTTAAAGAAGTGTAACACATTACTTAAAGAAGTGTAACACATGACTTAAAGAAGTATAATACATTACTTACAGAAGTGTAACACATTACTTACAGAAGTGTAACACATTACTTAAAGAAGTGTAACACATTACTTACAGAAGTGTAACACATTACTTAAAGAAGTGTAACACATTACTTAAAGAAGTGTAACAAACATTAGTGAGTAGTAAATTGAGAACCAGTCTCATGAACGGTGGCGCACTGAATCGAATACCGACACCAACGGCTAGGACCTAAAGATAGCAACACTCACACACACACACACACACACACACACACACACACACACACACACACACACACACAAAATACAAGTCAGCAACTGTTGTTTATTACCTTTTTTTACGGCTTTTTGTGTTATTTATCTACCTTGTCTGAACTCAATGTATTTTATTAACTGAACAACGGGACCGTTAAGATGTTTTCACAGAAGACTGTGTGCAGTCACAGCCATTGCTGTAACTGGGTGCATCTATCTATCTATCTATCTATCTATCTATGGTTTCCAGCTGAAACAGTGTGAATTTTATTTACTTTACTTTTCTTACATTTTTAAAATATAGTTTCCCAGTCTACTGCTGTATACCGCTTCATTTCTCATTTCGCAAAAGATAGAATATCAAGTAGCCTACATCTGTTTTATCTGAGAGTAAATTACCATAAATTTTCGATCCTTTATTAACACTTGTGAAAAATTTTCAACACCTTGTTACTTTCGTTTTTTTTTTTTCTCTCTCTATTGTCTATTTTGTATATTGACTTTAAGTCATATGTTTGTTCTTTCTGGCATAGTATTTCACTGTGCGAACATGTTGTAAATAAGGGAGGTGATTCACAAATCAACATTTTCATTCACACTGTAGCTCGATTAAGTATGTCTTCTCTATCCCTCCTCTGAAGCAAAAAAAATGAGTATTGTTAACTTTGAATGTATCATTATAACAGATAGTTTTTTTTTTCTTAACCTGTCTGAATATTGAGATTGTTAAGGACTTACGTAGTCTTTCCCAAATAAGTTATGTTTACTAATCAGAAGCTGTTTGACCCAAAAAAACATAAACTATTGCTTTCAAGACATAATGTGACTAAACTGTCTTCCATTTTGAAACTTAGCAAAATTTCTGTCCCATAACAATTTCAATGCTTTCGTGAAAGCATGAAAAATTTGAGTGCACTATTTTCATTTGCTTTATTTCGTTGCACGTTATGATA
>JADBJO010000139.1:832500-842500 GCA_016801955.1 Conus betulinus | reverse complement strand
CTCCTGAGTCCTCCAGCAGCATGCTTTGAAGTCTGATCTTCCCTGCTTTATATTCCTCCAGGATGGATTTCAGTGGTAGTTTCAGCTTTGCTTGGCGACAGTATAGCGCTATGTCAGTCAGACAGGGTGGGACACCAAGCCATTTCCTTGTGAACTTGTTGATTTTGGATTCCATTCCATTGCTCCACTATGCTGGTGCAGATGTCGTATATCATCAGAGGCCATAGGAGCTTTGGTATCAGCATGAACTGCAGACACCAGACCTTGTATTTGCCAGGGAGCCCACACTGGTCAATGGTCTCCAAGCCTTCTTCCGACATCTGTTTGGTTTCTTTTGCTCTTCGTGTGTCTTTCAGCGTATCATCATACCATCTTCCAAGGCTCTTGACTGGCTCTTCTGTTACTGTTGGAATGGTCTGGTTGGCAACACTGAAGACCACAGATTTGGCCACTTTTCCTTTCCTCAGTGAGAGACTCCGTGATTTCTTTGGCTTGAACTTCATTCTGGATGAGGCAACTGTGTCGTCCAGCCTCTCCAGCACGTGACGTGTCTCGTCTTCTCTGGATGAAATCACTGTAGTGTCATCCATGAAGGCCTTGAGGGGGGGCATCTTGTATCCATCGCCAAGGTCTGTTTGTCTTGCGTTGCTTGTTGCTGCTTTCAAGATGACTTCCATTGCCAACACGAACAGTATTGGGGAAATGGCACAGCCCATTGCAATGCCCACTTCCAAGTTGATCCAATCTGTTGTGTACTCCCTTGGTAGAGAACCGCATTGAGAAGCCATTGAAGTACTTCTTGAGCATGTCGCGGATGTTCTTTGGCACACATGGTACATCTTAAGAGCCAACTGTATCATCTCATGGGGTACAGATCCATATGCGTTTGCCAGGTCGAGCCACACTACGTCCAGGTCTCTCTTTTGTTTTTTTTGCTCTTTGGATTGCGTCCCAGATCATTGTGGCGTGTTCTACACAGCCAGCCACGCCTGGCCTGGAATGCCACCTTTCTGAACTGACACATCCAAGTACTTGTTTTCCATGAGGTACTTGGTCAGCCTTGCTGCCATGACAGAGAAGAAGATTTTCCCTTCGACGTTCAGTAGTGATATTGGCCTGAACTGGCTGATGTCACTTGAGTTTTGCTCTTTGGGGATGTACACACCATCTGCCGTCATCCACTGGCCGCTGATCTTCTGATTTCTCCAAGCTGATCGCAGCAGCCTGTGGAGCCACTCCAGCACCTTGGGACATTTCTTGTACAGCTGGTAAGGTATTCCGTTTGGCCCTGGTGATGATTTGGCTCTGGCTTTGTCGACCACCTTCTTGATTTCCGCCAACGTTGGAGGCTTGTCATTGAACTGTTCCTCAGGGTTGGTTGGCCACACCAGACCTTGAATGTCGAGTGGTGCTTTGCTCTGTGAGTCAGAGTATGTTTTTCTCAGATGCTGCTCAAGAACTCCTTTGTCCACACTTAGGGTCCCAGATTTTGGCTGCTCGAACAGAGTTCTGGCAAACTGGAAGGGGTCTCTGAAGAAACGCTCTTGCGTCTTCTTCTTTTTGCTTTTCCTCTCTCCTCGCAGATTCCGCTTTGCTGAGGGCGCTGTGTTTTGCTTTCAGGTCTTCCCAGAGTTTTTCCAAGCCTTGTTTTTTCAGCTGGCAGAGCAGTCTTCATTTGCTTCTTGAGGTTTTTCTTTTGGACCCTGATCTTGTCCATCTCTTCTTGCGTCTGGATTTCTTTGGAGGTGTTTTTTCTTTGGGTAGTTTTGCTCCATAGGCGTCTCTACATGTGGCATACACAATGTCCCCATATGTGGCTAGTTTGTGTTCCAGGGTGCTTTTCCCTATCAGTGCATCGAGTCTTTGGACGATTTTTGCATCCAGTTTCTCCCAATCTTCAGTCTCGTTTGCTCGTGGCAGGTTGAGTTTCAGGCGCCTGGCATCATCGAGGGCCTGTGCAAATTCTTCATCCGAACCAACAGCGTGGATGTCCTTGGCACTGTGGTTTAAATCCTGGCCTTGGTCTTCCGACGTCTTATCTGCTGATGCAGTGCGCTGCTGCTCATTCAGATGAGTCTTCACACATCCCATCTTTGTTCTGTGGATCTTCATGCCACGGGTGGTAGCGAAACGCTTTCCACAGACACATGGATATTCCATTTGGTCCATGTGTGTAGTCCGTTTGGGATTTGCAGTCGTGATTGGTTGAGCACGATGGATTCATCATTCTCTCCCCCTTTCGGTGAATCCTGGGAGCATCTTTTCCTTTTGTTTCTAGTAGCCACATGTTGAAGGCAAAGTGGGGAGCCAGCCCACAGAGCCCTTGGTTCTGGTCTTTCCCAGTGTCCTCCGGTCTTTCCCGGACGTCCTCCGGCCTATTCCCGGAAGTCAATGGTTTACCCATGCATCAGTAGAAAGAAACTCGTGGAGAGCGTGGCAGCAGAGAGTCCTCAGAAGAGAAGCCCCCTTCAAGCGAGTGTTTCGGCCCTTATCTCCTGACACTCTAGGGGGGTTGGGCCACACCCGGTTCATGACTCCGGATGTCCCTCTGCTGCCCCTTTTTTTTTTTTTTTTTTTTTTTTTTTTTTTTCTTGGGATGAGCCATGACTGGGATTCGAACCCATGCCCTTCTGGACATGCTCATTTCCACTTAATGACTCGTGCACTAACCACTGAGCCACAGGGACACCTGATATTTGTAGGAAAGTTAAGCCTTATGAAGTTCACTTTTGTTCCTCCTTGACCAGATCCAACTTGAACACCTCTCTGCCGCTTCTGCCATTGCTTTCAGGGCTTTGGTTTTTTTCCTCCCTGCAACTGAGAGCTGTTTCATGAGGCTGTATGCAGACGTTCCCACAAACCCCCTAGCTCCAATTTCTGCAGTGAGGACTTTGACCTGATAGCCTTCTCTCCTCAGGCTGTTTGCCAGATCAGCATACTTTTCAGTCTTGTAGATCTGAGCTGCCTCCATTCTGTTCTCATATGGCACCGTGAGCTCGATCATGATCAGCTGCTTGGTTGACTGAGAGTGTAATACTATGTCTGGTCTCATGCCACTCTTGCTGATAATCTCTGGGTGACTATTCCATTCTGGGAGGTCTGCTGTGCACTCCCAGTCATCTGCCCCGTCCAGCAGACTCTGCCTGCATGTTCCGAGTGGCACTGTTGTTCTTGGCCATGATTCGCTGCCTCCTGCCGTGAAGAATGTTGCGGGTGCTTTTGGAGTCCTGATTTTCCCTTTTGTGGTGTTGGTACTAGCCCAGACTACTTGTACAATCTCTTGAGCACTTGGTTGTGCCTCCATGTGTACCTTCCTTGAGCCAGGGCTACTTTACATGAGCTTAGGACATGCTCCACTGTTTGTTTTTCATGGCAAAGGGGGCATGAAGGATCGTCTGTTTTTTTCCCACTTCACCAGGTTTGCATTTGAAGGCAGAAGGTCATATGCAGATCTGAGAATGAAGCTGATCCTGAGAGGGGCCATGTGCCAAATGTGTCATTCCAAGTGAGACTTCTTTGGAGTGCATTCTCCCACGTTGTCCATTGCCCTTGCTGGCTCTGCTGGACTGCTTTTTGGAGTCTTTGTTGGTCTTCTTCTTTTTCTCATCTCCTGAATCATCATCATGTCTCTTTTGGCTTTCCTTTGGCCTTTGACCACCATTCAGTTTTGGTCACCCCCCATCCTTGTCTGTTGGTCTGTGTGTGTCCTGTTATTTCTCTGATCTTGAGACTTTCTTTTGCAGAATCCATCGCCTCTTGAACTTTCCATTTTCTGCCTGTCTTCAGCTGGGGCTTGATTGCTTCAACCACCTTGTCTCCTGAGTCCCAGCATGCTTTGAAGTCTGATCTTCCCTGCTTTATATTCCTCCAGGATGGATTTCAGTGGTAGTTTCAGCTTTGCTTGGCGACAGTATAGCGCTATGTCAGTCAGACAGGGTGGGACACCAAGCCATTTCCTTGTGAACTTGTTGATTTTGGATTCCATTGCCTCCACTATGCTGGTGCAGATGTCGTATATCATCAGAGGCCATAGGAGCTTTGGTATCAGCATGAACTGCAGACACCAGACCTTGTATTTGCCAGGGAGCCCACACTGGTCAATGGTCTCCAAGCCTTCTTCCGACATCTGTTTGGTTTCTTTTGCTCTTCGTGTGTCTTTCAGCGTATCATCATACCATCTTCCAAGGCTCTTGACTGGCTCTTCTGTTACTGTTGGAATGGTCTGGTTGGCAACACTGAAGACCACAGATTTGGCCACTTTTCCTTTCCTCAGTGAGAGACTCCGTGATTTTCTTTGGCTTGAACTTCATTCTGGATGAGGCAACTGTGTCGTCCAGCCTCTCCAGCACGTGACGTGTCTCGTCTTCTCTGGATGAAATCACTGTAGTGTCATCCATGAAGGCCTTGAGAGGGGGCATCTTGTATCCATCGCCAAGGTCTGTTTGTCTTGCGTTGCTTGTTGCTGCTTTCAAGATGACTTCCATTGCCAACACGAACAGTATTGGGGAAATGGCACAGCCCATTGCAATGCCCACTCCAAGTTGATCCAATCTGTTGTGTACTCCTTGGTAGAGAACCGCATTGAGAAGCCATTGAAGTACTTCTTGAGCATGTCGCGGATGTTCTTTGGCACACATGGTGGTACATCTTAAGAGCCAACTGTATCATCTCATGGGGTACAGATCCATATGCGTTTGCCAGGTCGAGCCACACTACGTCCAGGTCTCTCTTTTTTTGTTTTTTGCTCTTTGGATTGCGTCCCAGATCATTGTGGCGTGTTCTACACAGCCAGCCACGCCTGGAATGCCACCTTCTGACTGACACATCCAAGTACTTGTTTTCCATGAGGTACTTGGTCAGCCTTGCTGCCATGACAGAGAAGAAGATTTTCCCTTCGACGTTCAGTAGTGATATATGGGCCTGAACTGGCTGATGTCACTTGAGTTTTGCTCTTTGGGGATGTACACACCATCTGCCGTCATCCACTGGCCGCTGATCTTCTGATTTCTCCAAGCTGCTGATCGCAGCAGCCTGTGGAGCCACTCCAGCACCTTGGGACATTTCTTGTACAGCTGGTAAGGTATTCCGTTTGGCCCTGGTGATGATTTGGCTCTGGCTTTGTCGACCACCTTCTTGATTTCCGCCAACGTTGGAGGCTTGTCATTGAACTGTTCCTCAGGGTTGGTTGGCCACACCAGACCTTGAATGTCGAGTGGTGCTTTGCTCTGTGAGTCAGAGTATGTTTTTCTCAGATGCTGCTCAAGAACTCCTTTGTCCACACTTAGGGTCCCAGATTTTGGCTGCTCGAACAGAGTTCTGGCAAACTGGAAGGGGTCTCTGAAGAAACGCTCTTGCGTCTTCTTCTTTTTGCTTTTCCTCTTCCTCGCAGATTCCGCTTTGCTGAGGGCGCTGTGTTTTTGCTTTCAGGTCTTCCCAGAGTTTTTTCCAAGCCTTGTTTTTCAGCTGGCAGAGCAGTCTTCATTTGCTTCTTGAGGTTTTTCTTTTGGACCCTGATCTTGTCCATCTCTTCTTGGCGTCTGGATTTCTTTGGAGGTGTTTTTTTCTTTGGGTAGTTTTGCTCCATAGGCGTCTCTACATGTGGCATACACAATGTCCCCATATGTGGCTAGTTTGTGTTCCAGGGTGCTTTTCCCTATCAGTGCATCGATCTTTGGACGATTTTTGCATCCAGTTTCTCCCAATCTTCAGTCTCGTTTGCTCGTGGCAGGTTGAGTTTCAGGCGCCTGGCATCGAGGGCCTGTGCAAATTCTTCATCCGAACCAACAGCGTGGATGTCCTCGGCACTGTGGTTTAAAATCCTGGCCTGGTCTTCTTCGACGTCTTATCTGCTGATGCAGTGCGCTGCTGCTCATTCAGATGAGTCTTCACACATCCCATCTTGTTCTGTGGATCTTCATGCCACGGGTGGTAGCGAAACGCTTTCCACAGACACATGGATATTCCATTTGGTCCATGTTCGTAGTCCGTTTGGGATTTGCAGTCGTGATTGGTTGAGCACCGATGGATTCATCATTCTCTCCCCCCTTTCGGTGAATCCTGGGAGCATCTTTTCCTTTTGTTTTAGTAGTAGCCACATGTTGAAGGCAAAGTGGGGAGCCAGCCCACAGAGCCCTTGGTTCTGGTCTTTCCCAGTGTCCTCCGGTCTTTCCCGGACGTCCTCCGGCCTATTCCCGGAAGTCAATGGTTACCCATGCATCAGTAGAAAGAAACTCGTGGAGAGCGTGGCAGCAGAGAGTCCTCAGAAGAGAAGCCCCCTTTCAAGCGAGTGTTTCGGCCCTTATCTCCTGACACTCTAGGGGGGGTGGGCCACACCCGGTTCATGACTCCGGATGTCCCTCTGCTGCCCCCCTTTTTTTTTTTTTTTTTTTTTTTTTTTTTTTTCCATCTTGGGATGAGCCATGACTGGGATTCGAACCCATGCCCTTCTGGACATGCTCATTTCCACTTAATGACTCGTGCACTAACCACTGAGCCACAGGGACACCTGATATTTGTAGGAAAGTTAAGCCTTATGAGTTCACTTTTGTTCCTCCTTGACCAGATCCAACTTGAACACCTCTCTGCCGCTTCTGCCATTGCTTTCAGGGCTTTGGTTTTTTCCCTCCCTGCAACTGAGAGCTGTTTCATGAGGCTGTATGCAGACGTTCCCACAAACCCCCTAGCTCCAATTTCTGCAGTGAGGACTTTGACCTGATAGCCTTCTCTCCTCAGGCTGTTTGCCAGATCAGCATACTTTTCAGTCTTGTAGATCTGAGCTGCCTCCATTCTTCTCATATGGCACCGTGAGCTCGATCATGATCAGCTGCTTGGTTGACTGAGAGTGTAATACTATGTCTGGTCTCATGCCACTCTTGCTGATAATCTCTGGGTGACTATATTCCATTCTGGGAGGTCTGCTGTGCACTCCCAGTCATCTGCCCCGTCCAGCAGACTCTGCCTGCATGTTCCGAGTGGCACTGTTGTTCTTGGCCATGATTCGCTGCCTCCTGCCGTGAAGAATGTTGCGGGTGCTTTTCTCCTAGCAATATAGTACTCTATATTTTGTTCCATATTAGTTTAAAACCATACACACAACAGTCCTGTAAACAGTAAACAAGTGGGGTAGTTTCTGCTCCCATAAGGAAACCTAACACAGAGTAACTTTTATTCAAAGACTGGCACAGCCTTTTCAACTTGAATAAAGTCAGACAAATACAAAGACGAACAATCTAATAGTGGGGAGAAAAAACAAGCGCAGGCCAACAACTAAATTGTCTTCATAGTAATGACTTGGCAAACCTTTGAAGTTAAGGAAGGGGCAGGGGGGGAGGGGGGGGCAGGAGGTTGAAGATGTAAAAAGTGGGAACATGAAATTTTGAAAATATATTAAGATATGAAAACTCTTCACTGGCTGCATAAGGGAACCATCGCAATCCCTTCTAAAGGCAGATATATTTGTATTGCCTGCTCCGAGGCCTTTCGTCCGCTGGGTCGGAACTCATCAGGAGACATGGCTAGCTGTATCTGCGCACCTGGCGTCAAATAGAGACACACCACAGTCCATAATACCATGGTGTTCTCACCATCAAGGATGTAAAAAAGAATCCAATAGCACCCCCGAAGCAGCCAGCGAAGAGTAGTAAAGGAAACCAAACGAAAGTGTGGGGAGAAAAAATGTTGCTGAAAAGCTACAGATATTATGCAAATAGTATAAAATGTAGGGGGCATCTTTGAGCCTACGCTTGAGGATCCACCCAAGGATGCAAGGGAGATCAAAAGACAAACACATAGACAGACAGAAACAAACAAATAACCTCGATTTAATCAAAACGAAATCGGAAATGAAATGAGGCAGGGAACAGCAAACAATAAACAGTAAACAAGTGGGGTAGTTTTTGCTCCCATAAGGAAACCTAACACAGAGTAACTTTTATTCAAGACTGGCACAGCCTTTTAAACTTGAATAAAGTCAGACAAATACAAAGACGAACAATCTAATAGTGGGGGGAAAACAAGCGCAGGCCAACAACTAAATTGTCTTCATAGTAATGACTTGGCAAAACTTTGAAGTTAAGGAGGGGGGGGGGGGGCAGGAGGTTGAAGATGATGTAAAAAGGGGAACATGAAATTTTGAAAAATATATTAAAGATATGAAAACTCTTCACTGGCTGCATAAGGGAACCATCGCAATCCCTTCTAAAGGCAGATATATTTTGTATTGCCTGCTCCGAGGCCTTTCGTCCGCTGGGTCGGAACTCATCAGGGAGACACAGCTGGCTGTATCTGCGCTCCTGGCGTCAAATAGAGACACACCACAGTCCATAATACCGTGGTGTTCTCACCACCAAGGGTGTAAAAAAGAATCCAATAGCACCCCTGAAGCAGCCAGCGAAGAGTAGTAAAAGGAAACCAAACGAAAGTGTGGGGAGAAAAAAAAGTTGCTGAAAAACTACAGATATTATGCAAATAGTATAAAATGTAGGGGGCAATCTTTGAGCCTACGCTTGAGGATCCACCCAAGATGCAAGGGAGATCAAAAGACAAACACATAGACAGACAGAAACAAATAACCTCCTCGATTTAATCAAAACGAAATCGGAAATGAAATGAGGCAGGGAACAGCAAACAATAAACAAGTGGGGTAGTTTTTGCTCCCATAAGGAAACCTAACACAGAGTAACTTTTATTCAAGACTGGCACAGCCTTTTAAAACTTGAATAAAGTCAGACAAATACAAAGACGAACAATCTAATAGTGGGGAGAAAACAAGCGCAGGCCAACAACTAAATTGTCTTCATAGTAATGACTTGGCAAAACTTTGAAGTTAAGGAAGGGGGGGGGGGGGGAGGGGGGGGGGGGGAGGGAGAAGATGTAAAAAGTGGGAACATGAAATTTTGAAAATATATATTAAAGATATGAAAACTCTTCACTGGCTGCATAAGGGAACCATCGCAATCCCTTCTAAAGGCAGATATATTTGTATTGCCTGCTCCGAGGCCTTTCGTCCGCTGGGTCGGAACTCATCAGGGAGACACGGCTGGCTGTATCTGCGCTCCTGGCGTCAAATAGACACACACCACAGTCCATAATACCGTGGTGTTCTCACCACCAAGGGTGTAAAAAAAGAATCCAATAGCACCCCCTGAGCAGCCAGCTTAGAGTAATAAAGGAAACCAAACGAAAGTGTGGGGAGAAAAAAAAAAGTTGCTGAAAAGCTACAGATATTATGCAAATAGTATAAATGTAGGGGGCAATCTTTGAGCCTACGCTTGAGGATCCACCCAAGGATGCAAGGGAGATCAAAAGACAAACACAGACAGACAGAAACAAATAAATAACCTCGATTTAATCAAAACGAAATCGGAAATGAAATGAGGCAGGGAACAGCAAACAATAAACAGTAAACAAGTGGGGTAGTTTTTGCTCCCATAAGGAAACCTAACACAGAGTAACTTTTATTCAAGACTGGCAGCCTTTTAAACTTGAATAAAGTCAGACAAATACAAAGACGAACAATCTAATAGTGGGGGGAAAACAAGCGCAGGCCAACAACTAAATTGTCTTCATAGTAATGACTTGGCAAAACTTTGAAGTTAAGGAGGGGGGAGGGGGCAGGAGGTTGGAGGTTGAAGATGTAAAAAGTGGGAACATGAAATTTTGAAAATATATTAAAGATATGAAAACTCTTCACTGGCTGCATAAGGGAACCATCGCAATCCCTTCTAAAGGCAGATATATTTATTGCCTGCTCCGAGGCCTTTCGTCCGCTGGGTCGGAACTCATCAGGGAGACATGGCTAGCTGTATCTGCGCACCTGGCGTCAAATAGAGACACACCACAGTCCATAATACCATGGTGTTCTCACCATCAAGGATGTAAAAAAAAATCCAATAGCACCCCCGAAGCAGCCAGCGAAGAGTAGTAAAGGAAACCAAACGAAAGTGTGGGGAGAAAAATGTTGCTGAAAAGCTACAGATATTATGCAAATAGTATAAAATGT
>JADBJO010000139.1:812500-827500 GCA_016801955.1 Conus betulinus | reverse complement strand
ACTTCACAGGTGATGGCAGCTTCAACGTGGTGCCACTGACCAACACCACATGCCCAGAGACACACTTCCAGTGTCCAGGTATCTTGACAGTAAGAGAATAGCAACAACTGGCGTGTCTGGAAGTTGAGTGCAGAAGAAACTGCGATTATCACAATCAAGAAATCAGAGCTCTAAACGAATGTTAACCAGCTGCAGCCACAGTAATACAGTGTTTTAATGCAGCTTAACGGTATGAGACATCCTGGAGCACTGGTATGGTATTTGATATCCCCGAGCAGAAAACGCTGATTTAAGTCCAAGCCGGAGCCAGACATAGGATCGCATAGTATCTTTCCACAAGGTCTCTCTCTCTCTCTCTCTCTCTCTCTCTCTCTCTCTCTCTCTCTCTCTCTCTCTCTCTCTCAGTCATTGTATAGGTTGAACTGCACATTGCCAGAATGGATTCAATGCATAATAAGCTAATCATATTTCCAGGACATATACATACATTTGCTGTCATCTCTCCTAACTTTTTCATTTCTCTCAGTTTCAAACGTACCTATTTTCATCACGACAAAGAGTTTCATACTGCAGACTTGATATGCTCGTTGCAGACAGTTTGCCTTATATGACATAAGGGAAGGAAAAAACTCAAGGAAGAGCTTGACAGCAGATCTTCAAACAAGACTCCCATCCCCCCTCCCCCCACCTCCTCACTCAAGCAAGTGTTTTTCAGCCCTGAACTCCTTACACTTTAAGAGCATCCAACCGCATCACGAGGATGATTCCTGGATGCCCCTCTGTGGTCAGATTTTCCGGGATTCAAACCAGCGACTTCTGGAAAGGTGGATGTCTGAAGACGTTGCCTTTCTAGACGGTTGGGAAATCAAAGCCCCATGAAGGTCCCTGTTGTTGTTATGTTTGTTTTTTGTTTGTTTCTTGTTTTCCTTCTTTTTTTTGCTCCTCTCATTGCCTGTAGGGTTCTGGTCCTCGTCTGACCAAAATCGTGAGCTGTCTCAAGGGATCATACGCTGCTGAGCCTACAAGTCCCTTTGCTCCAACTCAATTGCCAAGACCCGGGCTTGGAATCCAGATTCCCTTAAGCTTGTGTCCTCTTGCAGAGCTAACTTCATGTACATCTCTGTAAGCACTTGGTTGTACCTTCATGTTCACCTTCCCTTCGTTCGCGCTGTTCAGCAGAACTCAAGAGTGTTCTACTGTTCATGCGCCCCGACAGAGTGGACGTGCAGGGTCGCCTGATTTCCCCCAGGGTTGAATTCGAAGAAAGACATAAACAGAGCTGAGGACGGAGATGATCTCTAGAGGCGCCATGTGCTATGTACATCAGCTGAGTCCGGAAAGCGTTTTCCCACGTAGTTAATTACCCTTGCTGGCCTCACTGGACCTCGTTCTGGAATCCATTGGCATCCTTTCTCCTGTTCCTGTGCTACCTTGTCTCTCTTTGCCTTCATTTTTGTTTTCCACCATCGCTTCGTTTCTGTTGACTCCAGCCCCTGTTGCTGCTTTGTGTGTGTCTGTTCATTTCCCTGATCCTAAGGCTTTCTTCGCCATGTTCACGGCCTCCAGAATTTTCCATTTTCTATCAGTTTTTAGCCTGAGGTGGATTGATCTCACCTCCTTGTTTTCGGAGTCCTCAAGTATGGTGCTTTGTTCTCCTCTAGGCAGCGTGTCAGGGGACCTTTAGCTTTACCATGGCGATAGTTTAACGCGCGCAACGTCAGTTAGACCAAGTAGCACACACAGAAATTTTCCTTGTGTGCTTGATTCTGGCTTCCATTGATGTTACTGTGCTAGTTGTGATGTTGTATGTTATTAGAGGCCTTGCAAGCTTCGGGATCGGCGTCAAGTGCAAACACCAGACCTCGAATTCATTAGAGAGGACACACTCATGGACTATCCACAGGGTTCCCTCTGCCCTTTCCTCGGTTTCTGTTTCCCAGTGTGTGTCTTTCGAGGAGTCATCATACCACATTCTGAGGCTCTTGACTGGTTCTTTTGTCACTGCGGGAACAGCTTGGTTGGCTTAGGTGCACGTATTTGTTTCTGCTATTATTTTTTTATCCTTTCCACAGAGAAAGACTTCGTGATTTCTTTGGTTAGAAACTGGTCTTTCACGAAGCAACTAACTTGTCCAACTGCCTCAGTATTTTTTTTTTTTTTTTTTTTTTGGGAGGGGAGGGGTGGGGGGGGGGGGCATTCATCATAAGCACAGAAAATGTCAGATACAGAACCACAACCGTGAAAATGTCACCTCCATCTGCGTACGTGTTCCAATTTTGTTCAAACTGTAATTACCCCATTTCAACTAATGATCTAATGAACTAAATGGACACTAATGAAATGATCAGATGAATGGATAGGTAATTGAACTGATAATTCTGTCGTTCTTAAAAGAATGTTCACTCTGTAGAGGTGCTGAAAAATGTAAAACATGCCTCCTACTCGATATTTTGCATACCTGAAAGTCTTAGAATGTATGGCCTCAGACAGACAGACAGACAGACAGACAGACACAGAGAGAGAGAGAGAGAGAGAGAGAGAGAGAGAGAGAGAGAGAGAGAGAGAGAGAGAGCGCATTTCACCTAACACTTTACCGTATCAGAATTGGTGGCTGGGTTTCTCTTACGATCACATGCAGTGGTTGTTGTTCGTTTTCTTTTTTTTTAATTGTATGTGTGAACAAAGTAAGTCAATGTAATCATCCTGACCAAGGTGTGTATGTGTGTGCGAGTGTGCGTGCGTGCGTGCATGTGTGTGTGTGTGTGTGTGTGTGTGTGTGTGTGTGTGTGTGTGAGAGAGAGAGAGAGAGAGAGAGAGAGAGACAGACAGACAGACAGACAGAGACAGAGAGAGAGAGAAAGAGAGTGCATTCGTGTGTGTCTGTGGTATTTCTTTGGGTGTGTGGGAGCATGTTTATTTTGATGCTTGCATTTTCAGCTATCTGCAGGTACTAGCACAATCAAGTATAGCGCCTCTATAAACATTGGTCACACATTTTCAGGTACATGAAGATGATACTGAACAGAAAAGACTGCAATTCTGCAATTGATGTTTACAGCAATATTTTCAGTGTTACAGAATTTCAAACTTTTTTTTTTGTGCGGAGGGGGGGGGGGGGGGGGGGGGGGGAGGGGCACAGTTAAATGATTTTCTGTTTCTGTTTTATATACTAACAAAAGACATATGGCATAATAGTGTATGTTATGTCGCATTCTTTTAAAATAAGATAATTTTGTGCGAGTTTTACGAAGCATGATTTAAGATACGAATACGTGTATTTCTGATTGTGGAAATAAGTCCACATACAAATTATCTTGCTACATATAGCTGTGTAATACTGTGCGAGCTTATCACTTTGTTGAATGAAACAGATGAAATTGTATGAAAAAAAAATGAAAGAGGCATAACTGCTTCAACAATTCCATACCTCTACTAAGTCTTATGCAAATAAAACGTAACGTTCAAGTAGACTGCAAGCGCGTATTGTCTGAAAATCTCAGAAGGTGCATCAAATGAAACAAGATGGAATTTAGCCTACATTATGTTAGAATAAGAAATCGTGTGCGTGGATGTTAGACGTTTTTAATGACGCATCTTAAAAAAAAAAAAAAAGTGACACTAGAAAAAACGGGATTGAGAACGAAAAGTCTGCGTTGCTAGGTCACATGCATTGCACGAGCGCTTTACACCTCAGAACTTCCTTCTTTCTATCCACCTTTTCCCATTTACCATCTGCCCCCCACCCCCCCCCCCCCCCCTCCCCACACACACACATATCAACCATTTCTCCACAATGTGTGCGGATTGCACGTGATCTCAACGGTCTTTTGCAAAGGCCATGGTCCGAAGCTATTCAAATGTCTTAAGTTTTATCAGGAACGCAAATGCCTTAAATGATACTTGAATTCAAAATCCTTTTTTAAATAAGTATATTTAATGATTTTAATTGATTTACGTAAATAGTTAAATCAAAAGTCTTAGGCTTGCCCATCTTTGGATCGAATGTTGTGAACTCTCCAACTGCAGGTAGATCTACATCATGCTTTATCTAGTTTAGTATAGAATGTGAAGTAAGGTAGTTGTACTTACAATTTTCTCAAAAGATAATGGCAACAGGTAATCATGTATGTTTAGAATATGTACAAAATGTAGATACTATTTCAATCTCGCTGCTTCCAGGTGGTGGTTATTTGTCTACCTGTCTACACCAGATGCAATGAGTTCTATGACTGCCCTGGTAAAAGAAGATGAGATGGATTGTGACCACTACACGTGTCCCGGCTTCTATCGTTGTCGGGGATCAAAAATATGTGTTCATGAGCAGCACCTGTGTGACAGCGTGAACCACTGTCCACAGAACGACGACGAACTGATGTGCAACTTCACCTGTCCCGAAACCTGTCACTGTTACGGCCATGCCTTTATCTGCAACGAGACCTTCACAACAGACAACTACACGGAACTTCGATATGTAGATGCTAGCGGTACGGAAATGAAGCCTGATGATTTCTTACACAATAAAAAACTGACACATCTAAGCCTGAAAGACTGTGGAATTAAAACGCTCAGTCACCTGAACTTTCCAAACCTGCAGAATTTGGATCTGAGTTACAATGACATTCGCGAAATAAGCAATCGTCATGTTCGTAGTCTGAAAAATCTGGTTAGTATATCGTTAGCTTATAATGTGATGATGTCTATTGATTCTTTTCTGCACACTAATCTCACTTCTTCCAATCTCATGCATGTTTACTTCTCTGGCATCGCGGTGCCCGTATCCCACTGACACATTTTTCGACACATTTCCAAAGGTTCAACTTCTCAACATGTCAAATTGTGGCGTGAAAGAATTGACAGAAAGAGGATTTCAGTCTCTGAAAAAAAAAAATACGTGTCTTGATCTTCGTGGTTGTCCGATGGACACATTTCACCCTGGTGTGTTTGAAGGTCTAAACCCAGCTGGAAGAGGTCTACACTGACAATTACAAATTATGTTGTCCTGCGGTTTTGCCTGAGGAGATGGAAGTTAAGCGCTGTTATGCACCAACTAATGAAATATCCTCATGTGATGCTCTTCTCAGACAGGACATATATCGAGTTTTCTTGACTCTTTATGCAATACTGGCACTTTACTGGGAATCTTGGAAGTTTCGTATATCGAGTCTGTATTGACAAAAGCGCTGTAAATCTTGGGTACGAAGTTTTTGTCACACATTTGTGTGTAGCTGATTTCTTGATGGGTGTATACCTTGCCATCATTGGCGTCGCTGACAGAGTTATTTTGGAAACTATCGATGGAATGACGAGGCATGGAAGCAGGGTGTTATGTGCAAGCTGGCAGGTTTTCTGTCTCTCACATCAAGTGAGGTTTCTGCCTATCTCATCTGTCTGATCACTCTGGAGCGTTTTTTGGTGATCGGATTTCCCCACAGAAACCTCCGCTTCAATCGGTTGTCAGCCCACGTGGCATCTGTGACAGTGTGGCTCATCGGTTTGATTCTGGCTCTTGTCCTCTTCTGCCTATGACCTCGCACTGGAACTTCTATGGCCAGTCAGGCATTTGCATCCCCCTGCCCATCACAAGAAAGGAGTTTGAAGGCAGTGATTATGCCTTTGGTGTTATGATTGTCGGGAATTTCATTCTTTTCCTGTTCATTGCTGTTGGCCAGCTTCTCATCTACTGGTCCATCCATGTTAACACAGTGAGTTCCAAAGATTCTGGCAGAAAAGCAAGAGACACAGCTATTGCTCGACGACTGCTGGCTGTGGTCATGACAGACTTCATTTGCTGGTTTCCCATTGGAGTGCTGGGATTGATGGCACGTAGCGGAGTCCCTATTTCCAGTGAAATCAACGTGGCCATCGCCATCTTCGTGCTGCCCTTCAACTCTGCTTTAAACCCTTTCCTCTACACGATAAACATAGTCCTGGAAAAACGTCGGAAAGTTTAAAGCCCGGAAGTCTCAAATCGAGGGAGAGGGATTCTCGTCCCGGAGCAAAACCAAAGTGTTTGACGTGGTGTCGGAAGCAGGAATCATGAGTGCAGCTACACCAAAGAAGAAGCCCTAGCTGTTCAAAAAACTTTTGGAAAACGGTCTGTTGACAGCAGAGGAGGTCCGAAGAGAGGTCTGGGATATCTATGAAGGAGAATGATTAACCTTTTTCAGGGTGCGTTCGTAGGTAGATTTTTCCTCCTACATACGGTTGTTATGATTAAGTATTTTAAGACTTTTCCCGTCTAAATCAGAATGTGTGTGACATGAAAGCTAATATATATATATATTTTTTTTTACTTATTAAGTGTTGATGGGTTGCTTGTGCCGTGTTAAACTTTCTTCTTTATAGCAAAGAATACTTGTTGTTCAGTTTTCAGACTGCCCTCAAATGATACTTTGCTATCACAATGATTTCTTGAAAGCGGTCCTGTTCAGCGCGTCAATTTTTTTCTCACGATGATTCAAGCTCTTGTTTCTCTGTATTCGCCTTTAACATACCAACGGATGTAAAAAGTCATTAGGAACCGATCAGATCATACTTCATTGAACAGAAAGAACTATTTACAGAAGTGGTATTTGTCATAACTTTTTTTTTTTTGCCTAAATGAAAGAGAGAAAAAAAACGCAAAAACCCAGCAGGTACATTTTTGTCGACGTTGTATCGTTAACTGAATTATGTCATTTTAACGGATATATTGCCTTTGCTTTGTCTTTCTTTTTTCTAGCTTAAGTGTTGACAGTAACTGGCATGGTACAAAATGCATAATGTGTATCTAACATCAATCCCTTCTGTGTTTTTCAATACACCCACAGCGCTTCAAGCTGAAATAAGAGGAAAAAACATTACTTTCTATTTGACATGTGTTTGAGATGAGTGGATATGAATGGTTATGTGGATGGATTTATCAACTGCGTTGAAAGTATGTAGTGTCAACCTCTTTGACAGAGTGCACGTGACACCTCGTACACATTTGCCACACAAAGACAAACCTCTCATACATGTGTTATTTAATTTATGATCTGCCATCCCCCATATAAGGGTATGCATGGACACGCTGGGCAAACAGTTACTCGCATGATCGTACATGGTAATATGTAGCTTGGTTTGTCATTACATATAAACTGGTACAAACATTCACAGGCTGTCATGCGAATGCAGACGCCTGCATACAAACCTCCGAGTAAACGTGACTGAAGATAACGTGTTTTACCCATGTAATGCTATGGTGCGATGTCACAGCAAAGTGGTATAGAGTACAAGGGTACGATGAAGTGACGATGGGTGGTTCTCTCTCTCTCTCTCTCTCTCTCTCTCTCTCTCTCTCTCTCTCTCTCTCTATCTATCTCTCTCTCTCTCTGTGTATATATATATTTCTATATGTCATGGGTATAGACGGAAATCTGGTGCAATTAGCGGTCATCCCGGGGTAAATGATGATTGCGGTTTGTGACAAATACATCAGAACAATTTTGAGTTATACCAGTGCCAATATCAACTGCGATTGGCTCCAGGACAATTGCTAGTCGTACCAAAGGCATAGAGCGGAACCAAAATGGAAACAATCCTGGATGTCTAAACAATACACTCTGGGTTTTTATAATCACTATCAGTACCATTTGTTTTATCTATTCAAGTGTGTATGAGTGTGCATGAGAGAGAAAGACAGAGAGTGAGACAGAGAGACAGAGACAGAAGACAGAGAATCAGAAAGAGAGAGAGAGAGAGAAAGAGACAAAGAGAGACAGAGAGACACAGACAGAGAGACAGCGGAAGAGAAAGAGAGACAGAGAGAGATACAGAGAGAGGCAGGGAGAGAAAGAGAGACAGGAAGAGAGACAGGGAGAGAGACACACACACAGAGGGAGACAGGGAAAGAGAAACACACACACAGAGGGAGACAGAGAGACAGAAACACAGAGAGAGAGAGAGACACGGAAAGAGAGAGAGAGAGAGAGAGATGGAAAGAGAGACAGGAGAGAGACAGAGACAGACAGACAGACAAACAGAGAGAGGAGAGAGAGAGAGAGATCATACGCCGCGTTAAGATCATTGTCATTATAATTTAACTGTACCAATCATTCCATTCTTCAGTCATTTAGCGTACTCAAACCTGGAAACAAGATTCTTCCTACACCACTCACAAGCCTTCAAATGTCTTCGTCCCATTATGCCTTTTTTTTCAATCATAAAAATGCATTTATTACGAAAACATTCTAGATGTTGCAAGGACACTAAAACAAAAGTATTGTTATACATTTTCAGTCAATTTGGCCTTAGTATTCAATAGAAAGATGTTACTTTTTTTTTTTTTCAAGGGAAGAGACTATTGAGTAGGGAGCCTCCAAATTCCAGAACTGCCCAATCATAGAATTTGTTTTGGACCAACCACTATGGCCAAGTGGTTAGCAGCTAGGGGTAGGGTGGGGGTGGAGGGTCATGGGTTTTGATTCCCATCAGAGCCATTCATTTGTGGGATTCTTTCTGCCCTGACTGGCTCCAGTTCAGAGTTAAGGCCATTATGAGCTCAACTGGGACTACTGGAACCTCACAGCCGAGTTTCTTCCACCCAAAGGATGCGTCTCTGCGAGTGCTGCTCACATTTCCTGACCAACTCTGCGGGCGTCTGTATCTCTTGGGCCTGTTAGAGGCCGGGGTGTATTTGGAACATGTGTATACTAGAAACAGCCACCGTTCAAGGTGAAGGACAATTCAGAATTTGAGTGACGACTATGCATGAAAAATATTGAGAGAACTTGAGTTAAAAGAGTTCAATTTTGAGATCTACAAGCAGTTGAATGTTAGGGACAGAGGAGGGGGTCAGAAAGGAAATCATGCCCTGACAAACAAAGAGTCACATACCTGCACTGGCGTTGGCTGGTCCAGCGATGACAGTGACTGCTCCGACACACGTTGGTCCTGCAGTACTCCAGCCACAGATGGTCCTGTGCTGACTGAGGCTGGCACGGTGGCGATGTCACATATTCCAGCTGTGTCACAGGTTCAGAGCAGATAGAGACACGTCCTTAGCAGACTGAGGTTTGTACAGTAGCCATGTCACATACTCCGGCCATGTCACAGGTCCAGAGCAGATGGAGACAGGTCCCTTTGCAGACTGGGGTTTGTACAGTAGCCATGTCACATACTCCGGCCGTGACACAGACAGGTCCAGAGCACATGGGGACTTGTCCGGTGCAGGGGAAAGCTGGCCCTAAACCAGTGGAAGGGATGTCAGGTACCAAGAATTTCTGGTTCTGGGATGGGAGACAAACGTCTTGCGTATGGAACGAACACTGCTCCTGCATAAGGACATTCTGATCATCCGTTACATAAGCTGGTAAAGGGCTTTTTTTTTTTCGTGGCACATACTTTTTTTCTTCTATCATTTCCAGTAAGCCCCCTCTGACCTCAGATAGCAGGAAAGTATGACCTTGTATCTGTCCAACAACAAGCTCGTAAGGTTTTTCACCTGTCGTCGTTGACATGGAAGTATTCATGGAAGGACTGGCGAATCCGAGTCCTGAGCTTCGATTTTCTCCATTCTCTTCCATTCGTCTTCCTAATTTCAATTGTAGGTCCTGCGTTCGGCGTTCCACACAGCTCTTGGTGGCAAAGGCGGCCACATATTATGTTCAGACTCCTCCACTGGATCGTCAGCGCATTGATAACTCGTCATCGGACTCGCATCCATTAGCTGACGGTAGGATTTCGGATGTACAAACGTGCAGAACTGACATTTCAATTTTTTTTTACACTTCTGTTGCTGAGTTTGTCGCCAAATAATATGCCCAGCTGTATTTTGTGAAATGATATTTGTGGTGTGTGATCCCCCTAAAGTCATCATCAGGTCGACAGACATATCGATTGAATCAACTTGCACGTGAGTCAGAAACCCAGACTAATCATTGGCCGTCCAGGGTGTGGCGGTTTCAGGTGTCGATGCATTCCACATGGTGGGCAGACTTGCGAAGAAGAGACTGATGATAATGTCATGGTTGATCCATGCGTAATCACGGGAAGCTTCATCCTTGGTCTTGTTACGTCCAGAGTGGCCGATTTATGTTATTTTGCAGCGTGTCAAAGATTTCTTCTTTTCTTTAAACTGGGCAAGATTTTTAAAAAACCAACGTTAATTTTCTTTGAACCAATCCTTTCGTAGTTTACGATTTTTGGTACTCGAAATTCAAACAAAGTAATTTCTCAAAACGTTATACCCATGTAGCGCAGTGACAGCTTTGGCGTATTTTTCTCTCGTAAGGCAAATGTGTTGTCCTGTTTCTTACTGGTGTGAAAAAAAAAAAATGTTCTCAATCCTCCTGGAGCCTCCGTTTTGTACAGCTGATCCGCCTTTCCTTGCCCACAGCAAACTGCTGTTACGATGTGAACCTGCTCACTCAAGCAGAGCGAACGTGAGAAGCGTGCAAAGTGGGGAATGCTGACAGTGAGTAGAATTCAGAGGATCACTTTCACCTCAAGTAATAATAAATTAGTGCGATATTCAGAGACTGAAACACGCACGCATGCACGAGCAAAAGCGCGCGCGGGGGCGTACAAGCACGTGCACTCGCGCACGCGCGCGTGCGAGCGCGCACGCACACGCACACATACACACACACACACCCGTACGGGTGTGTGTGTGTGTGTGTGTGTGTGTTTTTTCAAAGACATACTAATGCATGTGTTGGCTGTTGTTTTCTTTGCGTGTTATTCTTAAAAAATCTTAAAAGATTAATGCGTTATTGTTATTTCATATTTGGTAGATTCTCATTGATTTTCATGTGTTCGTAGTTCTGATCCTTATTGATTAATAATTATGTAACATTGTTACCCATTTCCCTATGCAATGATTATATCTTAAACACTGTACACACTCATGCAAGTACAGACAAACACATGTAGGTTCATATCAAACGTTTACATGTTGTGAACTCCCTCCCACTCTCCCCATCCCTTCCCTTTCCCCCCACCCTTTCCCACCATCTAATATCACTTTTAATGAACAGACGTTAAACAGAATAACAACAACAACAACACACACTATATATGTATATGTATATATATATATATATATATATATATATATATATATATATATATATATATATATAAGGGGAGAGGAAGTAGAGAGAGGAGGAGAGAAGGGGTCCAAAAAGAAAGGACTAATGAGAGAGAGAGAGAGAGAGAGAGAAATGTGTATGTATGGGAGATGGTAGAGTCAGTGTGTGGCTCAGCCATTAATTGTGCAGATTTCTTTTGAGTACAGTTTCTTGCGCTTAGTACAATGAGGCTGGTTAGATAATAATGTCGTGGTACAGTCGCAGGAATTCTTTTCCACCATTCCAGTTTAGGACTGTGAAATGGTAACAGTGTAATCTTCTAAGAATTCTATCGATTTTGTCTGACATTTAAAGTTTTGGCACCCATGAAGATGGATGGAGTCTAGTTGTCGGTGCCTCAACTTGGTGTTGACACTACCTATATCCTGACAGATAACAGCACCGGCGGAGAAAGGTGATAGGGTGCTGGCATACTGGTGTTTGCTTCAATTTTTAGGGGGAGAGGGAGTGAAGAAGGTGGCGCGGGGGGGGGGGGGGGGGGGGGGGGGGGGGGGGGGGGGGGGGGGGGGGGGGGGGGGGGCATGTGTGTCTTTGAGCGTGCGTGGTTATATTTGGATTATATATAGATCTTTTGTGACGCCCGTGTAAGGTCTAGTATAGTTCATATTGAAATGTTCATAATGAATAAATTTGGTTCTTCTAAGTATTCCATGCTTGACAGTTTTCACGTGCATTTCATTTACGTTACTTTTTAGAGCACTGTGAAATAGGCTCACATAGTTTTAGTGTTACGGATGGAATGGGTGGTGTCTGCAGGTGTCTGACTGACTCACACAGAAATTATGGATGCATGCACGACTTTTCAAATCACATACACACACCCACTCACCCGAACATTGACAGCCAGGCAACAGAACACTTTTTCTGTTTTATGCTGCCTGAGCATCAGACAAACATATAATGAATGCAATAACATCAATAGTTGGCACGCCAACCACAAGGCGTACACACAAACTATATGTATATATTAATATTTCAAATACGCCAAACAGAGCGCACGACACAAAATATATTATAAAAATAATTCGCTATTATCGCTGCTGGTTCCAACGACGATGAAGGCGGCGACGACGACGACGGAAACGATGAAGAGGACGAAGGCGACAAGACGGGTGAAGATAAAGACGACAACGTCAAGTCTGACACAGAACTTGCAGAACGTCAGAGCTGTGGCTCAAAAAAAAAAAAAAAAAAAAAAAAAACTCACTAGCACTCACGTCTCTGCTGCCGGCGACAGGGTGACAGTCTCACACAGGAGCTGTGGCTCACACACACAGAAGCACAGAACGCAGCGACGGCCTCGCCAACAGGTCGCTGGTTCAAAAACTTGGGCGGCGCTCTGCTCTGGCTTGGCAGCAGCGGCGTCTCCAGCCCAACTGGCTCAGCGGGTAGTCGGTCCCGGGCGCAGTGGCAGGTAGGGTAGGTTGTCGGCAGTCAGGCCGACCTCTCCACACCGTCACATGGTGGAGAAGGGGGTAGTCACACATCCACGAACCCCTGACCCTCAAACGTGGCAGCCAGTCCCCCTCAGTCCAGGGAACACATCTAACTGGGGGAAACTGATTAACTACCTTGATTATCATGGCTACATTCATATTCATTAGCCACATCATATTCCACTAGAGCTTGAGACAAACATCAAATACTGCAATATTCCTTTTCCGGAATAATAACACATCATGTCCTTTTCCGGAATCATAGCACTACACAGTAAAGGACTTTAATATAAACCTTTCAGAGTCTAGTTTTCCAAATTGGGAAAGATTCCCACTTAGACCCTCTTCAATAAACCATGAATACAATTCATTACGCACACTTAATGATTACTTTTCATCAAACTATAACTGTTGTCTTTCGCCGTGTCACAAAATATTCATTTCTTCTTCTTGTATTATGACAAGAATGTTCATTTCAATTCATACAATCACATTTTAAAAGTTTTTTTTTTCTTTCAAAAGATTCATCTACTTCAATACATGTAAAGGAAAAATTTCCACACACTCTTGTTTACCAAGACACAAACTATTCAATATTCATATCAAGAGTGAATTAAATACTCATCCACATCAAAATCAAAACATACATATGTTAAGTCTCTGTCGCTCACTCTGGGAGCTTATTATCCATAGCATCAAAACTCTCCCTCTTCTCGCAAACCACATTAGAATAAGACCTTTTTTCACCATGAAGTTCATAACTAATTAAGTCACAAAATAAACAATTTTTTTTTTTTTTCTGAAGACCACTTCCTTTAACAATCACTTCATGTTTTTTCCGACAGCATTTCGTTTTGTTACCCTATCCAGTCATAGGACAACAGAACACAGCAAATATTTTTCTTTTCTAAACCAAACCTTCACAAGTGCGCTGAGGAAGTTTCAGTCGCTCCTAAACAGGATTACGGTTTCGGTTTGCTAACAAATAAATATTGAATGATAAATACCTGACTGCCACAAAAAAAACAGCTGGGTCCCTCTTCGGCCTTCTGGAATGCTGCAGAGCCGGAATCACTGCAGAGACTGCCTAACCGATTCAGCTCACCCGCTTTAACGGTGCGCAGGTGAGTGGCAGTCAGGTAAACTTTTCAACCGGCTTCCGGTTAGCACGGTTGCCTGAAAATTTGTGACCAGACGGGAAACGGTCCGTCACATTTAGGATATGTAGTAACTAGGGTTCAATTAGAGCTTTGTGCAGTTTTAATCTATGTTTACCACTCAGATAGGATGATAGGGTGCCTCCACACAGTAGGAAATGAGAGAAAACAGGTGAACTGCAAAATGTAGGTCAGAGAATCCATTAAAGATCTGCTTAGTCTGACCAGCATGCTTCCGTTTTGTTGTGTGAGTGGAAGTTTGATTTAGACCTCCATCACATAGTGTCTGAAAAGTGGTTTTGCTGTTCTTGTTGTTGATGTTGTTGTTGTCGTACCTTGGCTAAAAGACTCCACGGATCACACGAATAGCCGAAGCGCTTGAACGCTATGGTACAAATGCATCAGCTAGGGATGAGAACATTACGTGTGTGACCGTTTTTGATTACCCCCGCCACGTGGGCAGCCACACTCCGACTTCGAGGGATTTTCGAGACTGATTATGTTATGCTATGAGCTTGTCACGACTGAAGACAATCCCCGCATAACTATGCAGAGCATAACAACATTTTGATGCAGTCTTGGTGTTCTTGCCTATGTCTACTGGTCTGACACAGCCTTAAGCCATGGCGAAGTGGTCGGTCAACGGCAGTTTGAAGAGCGGATTATGATCTGCCTTCATAGAACTGGACAGACAGAATGACTGGATAGTTCTAACATCGTTTCTTCGAACTTAGTTGCAAAGTGAGGCGACCGCAGGCGGAAATCTAAACAAATCTTTAATAAAAAAAAAAACTGTTTAAAATCAACTCCGCTGAGCAGCACGGACAAGCGAATCACAAGACAAAATACGACGCGTTTCGACTTCTTAGGTCTTCTTCGTTGCCCTGAGTGTTGTTTTGTCTTGCCTGAAGAAGACCTAAGAGGTGGAAACGCGTCGTGTTTTGTCTTGTTATTCGTTGGTCCATGTTGCTCGGCAGAGTTGATTTTTTTAGAACTTTTAAAGAATTGTCTCTTCAAGTTTTGTTATGTTGTATAAGAGCCCCGTTTTTTGGAGCTGTAAAGGAATCTGTACTTATACACGGACTAAAGGATGTTCAGGAGGTTGCTGACGATGACAGGTGCGTTCAGCATGGAAGGAACGGTTGGTTTAGTGATTTGAAAATGTATTTGCCTCTGGAATCACCTCTGCGAAACAAGTCTCTCTGGCGAGACATTCACGCCTGAAACAGAGCAAATGCTGCAGAATCATTAACAAGCAGGGAAGGTAGAAATAATCTTCCGAAATAAACTGTTTTA
>JADBJO010000139.1:800000-805000 GCA_016801955.1 Conus betulinus | reverse complement strand
TGGATCAGCTTTCTATAGTGCAAAAAATCATCAGGTTTCATCCCTGTACCGCTAGCATCTACAGACCGAAGTTCAGTGTAATTGTCTATTGTGAATGCCTCAGTGCAGATAAAGGCATGGCCGTAACAGTGACAGCTTTCAGGACAGGTAACGTTGCACATCAGTTCGTCGTCGTGCTCTGGACAGTGGTAAATGTTGTCACACAGGTGTTGCTCATGAACACAGATTTTAGATCCGCGACAACGATAGAAGCCAGGGCAAGTGTAATGGTCACACTCCATCTCATCTTCTTTTCCAGGGCAGTCATAAAACTCATTGCATCTGGTGTAGACGGGTAGGCAATAGCCTCCACCTGAAACAGTCATATTACAATAATGCACATAGGGGTACTTGTTTTATATACATACATACATACATACATACATACATACATATATATATATATATATATATATATATATATATATATATATCAAATCTTAACATTTATTTTCGAACAGATTTTCAGTAGCACTACTCTAGAGCAAAAGGTTCATTAAAATGATTCAGAAGAAGCGTGCAGAAAAAAAATCTTAGAATATACCAAAACAAACTCCGTCTGGATTTGTTCGCATCTTTCGAGTTTGAAGGAAACCGGGGTTGGGGTAGGGGTATGGGGTGGAGGTGAGGGGGGGGGGGGGTCGGGCGGACTTTTGATTACAAAAGACAAACAAACTGAGACCGATATTTGTGAACATCAAAACAGACTCATGATTCTGATTCACACTAATCTTCAATCTTGATGCCTCTCTCTCTCTTTCCCTTTATACAGCACACATCCCAAGAATTCGGGTATGCGTAAATATATATTAGGGACATGTTCATTTCTTCAGCAACTATGACATAGGAACCATGCGGTTAACACCTTTCACTTTATCTATTCCTATACTTTTTACATCTTTTGATTCATTCCTTTGGTTAATTAGATCCTTAGAACAAATAGGATTGGTACAATTCCAGATGGCAATGACGTTTTCGTAGTCGTTGTCAAGTATTTCATATTTACCATGTTTATGACTTGCAACATCATTTCTGATTCAGTTTGAGGGTGTGATTCACATTTAAACAAAACTTCTTAAAACTAATACATTGATTAAAATAAAGTGTCTGTAATGGTGGAATTACTAACATATATTTTCGAAAGGATGAATAGAAAAATGCTGAGAATTTGTTTAATCAAAAATGTTCTGGCAGGCAACTTTAAAAAGGCATAGCACATAGACGCCAGACTTATGAGATGTCTACGTGTGAACGATAGCAGCATAATTCATACACAACGGGACATTTACCCTCATGCTACTAGTTGCAAAATGGGTAAGCTTTGCATGAATGATAAAATGCTTAACATATTTGAAAGATTTTGGACACACGTTGTGTGATGCAACGACAGGTTCTATGTTTGCATTTCATTTCTTTTTCTTACAACTGATTTTTTTGTGAAGGACTGATCGAAACTGTACAAGTCAAAAAAAAGAAAAAAAAAAATCCCGTTCTGTTAGAAAGCACTTAATTGGTACTGAATTAAAGTGTAAAAATACGCTAAAATACACATATGTGCACGTATCCAGCAAACTAATAATGAGACAATGAGTTGAAAAATTATTCTGACAATGTACGGTTCATGGGTATCTCTTTTTTACATTAAGTTGAAAGAGAGAGAGAGAGAGAGAGAGAGAGAGAGAGAGAGAGAGAGAGAGAGAGAGAGAGAGAGAGTTTGCGGAAGAAAGAAGATTGTAAGTCTGGCTCTAATCTTGGATTTGGGGGTCATTATGTTTTCAAGTGTGGGGGGATTTGCTTACCAGACCCAGCATTCCAGGTTTTCACCACCTGTCTACAATGTCTTACCGCTCCTGTAGTCTAGAAACATTCGTTTATAACTACGTTTTGATGACTGTGATAATACGGTAAGTTTTGTTGACCGTAGTAATAACATTAACAAAATCATTGAAATTAGATTATCAAAAAAAATATATAATAATTTCTGGCAGTTTCTTATTACTTTTCTGTCACGTTTAAGGTACCTGGGCACTGGTAGTGTGTCTCTGGGCATGTGGTGTTGGTCAGTGGCACCACTTTGAAGCTGCCATCACCTGTGAAGTCGACTCGTGCAGGGGGTTCCAGAGTGTTGGCCCACTGTTCAAAAGATGGCAGACTGTCCTGACATCTCAGCTCGTCACTTTCATCCACACAGTCTCTGCGTCTGTTGCAGACGAGGTCCCGGTCGATGCACTGTTAACACGACGACACACAAAGGCACAAGATGACATATATCTAAATCTGTGTGCTTTAAACCCTGTTTTTTTCATATGTGTTCATCAAGACAAGCCTGTCAGATCTGTTTACAACTAGCCAAAGATCAAATGCAAAGCAAACTAAATGCTACATCATGGGTGTAGTGCTTATAGGTTCCTGCGTGCTTATGGGTTCCTTCAGAAGACCAACCGTGGTCACCTGCTTCATGACATTGCAATGAGCAGTCTTCATCTTTCTTCTTCCCTTTTTATTACCTCTTCTCTCCTTTCCTCTATGAACGTCACTAGATTCATAGATGAGATATGAAGCAAACCGCTTGCTAGAAGACGTGCATTAAGGGCATACAGCACATATATCATCACACAAAGAAAAAACAGCACAGAGAAAAACCATGACCATAATGGAAGGTATTAAAGCTCTAGTCTTTCCAACAGCATACATTACAAAATGACAAATTTGCTGTAGCTCAGTACACACCCTGACAAACAGCAAAGGTCTTTCAAGAGAACTCAGGATTTTTGTTCACTGACCTGTTTGCTGTCGGCGCACGCGTACTGCGGTCCACTGTCACAGGCAGGAAACTCACAGAAGTCCTCGTCACTGCCATCACAGCAGTCAGACCGGAAGTCGCACACCAGCGTGTACGGCACGTGCTCTGTCTGGCTCCTGCAGGTGAAGAAAGGAACGGAGGGGGAAAACGATCGGCTGCATGGCAACGTTTCCTCCTTGTTCAACGCCCCGCACGCTGCGCTGACGTCACAAGCCAGGAAGTTATGGCTGACGTGACCGTGTCGGCATGTCGTCATCGTCTCTGTAGTCCAATCAGAGGGAGTGGGCAAGGAGATAAGGGTGGTGTTTACAATGTCAGGCTTGTAGCCAGTCTCACAAAGGAAGCCCGCTTCCATTTTCTTGTTGCAGGTGACCACTGTGATGTTGGAGTGATGAAGAGCGGCGCAGTACGGTGTCGTCGCTTTGGAAAAGGTGATGGGTACATACACGGCCAACGTTTCATCTGCCCATAGCCACGTGTTCTGATACCTGTAAGAAAAATAACATAAGATAAAGATTGATTCTGCGCGCGGCACGGTATTTTTTATTTTCTCCCCCCCGAAAATAGGCAAACTGTGAGAATGACGGAGAGATATCTGTCAGTCACTGAGCCACAGGCTCTGTATAGGTACAGTCTGATCCCTCTATGGGTACCCTGACCAAAGTCAAGGGTGTCCAACTGTATCAGCATTATCTTTGTGACATGACATGTGAAGTGTGGAAATGTTATTGCGATATGTGTAAGGTCCATTGTTTCACACACACACACACACACACACACACACACACACACACACACACACACACGCTCACGCACACACGCACGCACACACACACACACACACACACACACACACACACACACGCACACGCACATACACACACACACGCATACACACGTTGTATCTAATCTGGTATGACCGTCTTGTAAATCAAGGTACTTTACATCTCATGCAGTCTCACTGACGAGGCAATCCTCAGACCAACGAAAATGGGTCGTTCCAGGTCTGTCTCTTTCGTGATGAACTCGATGACGCTCTCTCAATTCTGAAGGTCTGTTGAGGACAGCCAGATGTCCCCCATAGCTGATACATGTGGAAGATGCTCTGTTCCACGTGGTCAGACCCTGAGGCTGAAAGCACGCAGACATCTCTCTCCTACTGTCAACAGGTTGTTTCCACACAGGCCCACTGTGGGACACGATGCCTGGAAAATACACACACGGGAGTTGACCATATAGATTCGGTCTGGCATTTTTTTCTGGTAATAAAGATTATAATGTTTGGCTGATTATCACTAAATACGCACCAGCTCTCAGACTACACACACACACACACACACACACACACACACACACACACACACACACACACACACACACACACACAGAGAGAGAGAGAGAGAGAGAGAGAGAGAGAGAGAGAGAGAGAGAGAGAGAGAGAGAGTTCAAGAATCTATCCCTTTAACCCTTTAACCATTGAAGGGTATAATTTGACAATTTCACGTGATCTTATATACTTAACTAATTTTAACAAAATAGACTTACACCACTGAGGGAATGATCTGATAACTTCACGTACTTTGATATTTCTATTTAATTTTAACTAAGTGGGCCTTCAAAAAATGAAATAGCATGTATCACCTGGTGCATTCCTACCACAAGACTTGCATGCTGCAGCTTCCCTCTAAACATTCCTGTGTCTCTCCGATTCCGTTTCCAGTTTATAACTGAATGCGAATACGTAGATATCAGGTGACTGTGACAAACATTTTCCTTCAGGAAAAATGGGTCCAAACATTATCAGAAAGTAAACATTTGCTGCTATGTTCCAGTGACCGTCATCTTTCATCCTGGTATTTTCATGGGGTGAGTCAATCATAGTTTTATATATCAGATACTTCGACTGAAAACTGCGTATCTCATACACCATCAGTCCCACATCAGTTATAAGATTGAGAATGCAACAAACTCACGGCAAAGAGGAAATATTTTTTTACGTGCAAATACAAAATACTTTACACACACATACTTGAATTGCCATTAGGTATTTATCAGAAAGGCGGTCTCCCTTGTACACAGTCTTTGTGGATTTCGAAAAAGCCTTTGACAGTGTGGACAGGGAAATCATATGAAAGCTTATGCTTTTATATGGCTTTCC
>JADBJO010000139.1:782500-785000 GCA_016801955.1 Conus betulinus | reverse complement strand
ATTGATACTCTCCGTAATAAACCCTGTCTGCTATGCCGATAATGGCGAGATACACACCCATCAAAAAGTTGGCTATACTCAAGTGTGTGAGAAACACTTCATATCCAAACCTTACAGCATTTCTGTTAATGCATACTCGATACACAAAGCTTCCAAGATTTCCAACCAACGCCAAGATTGCATACAGCGCGAAGCAAACTCGAAATTCCCCCTTTTTCAGAACAGCGTCACAAGAGGATATTTCATTTGTAGGTGCATGACATTGTTCCTGTGTCATCTTTTTCGGCAAAACTGCAGGACAGCATAATTTGTAGTTCTCGGTGTGAACAGTGCTGAGGTGATTTAAATGTTCAAACACACATCAGGATAGAATGTTTCCATTGGACAGCCACTGAGATCAAGGGTGTGCAGTTTTTTTTTTCAGGGACCGAAATCCTCTTTTTGTCGTCTTCTTCACCCCACAATCTGACATATTGAGAAGCCGAACCTTCGGAAATGTGTCGAAAAATGTGTCAGTTGGATGCGGTACCGCGATGCCAGACAGGTGTGCATCTATGATATTAGGCAAGGTGAAATTTGTGTAGAGAAAAGAATCCAATGCCATCATGGAATTGTAAGATAGAGATATATGGACCAGGTTTTTCAGGCTACGAAAATCAGTACTGATCAACTCCCGAATGTCATTGTAACTCAGATCCAAACCCTGCAAGTTCGGAAAGTCCAGGTGACGAAGCGTTGTAATTCCACACTTCTTCAAGCTGAGGTGGATCAGCTTTCTATAGTGCAAAAAATCATCAGGTTTCATCCTTGTGCCGCTAGCATCTATGTACCGAAGTTCAGTGTAGTTGTCTGTCGTGAAGGTGTCGTTGCAGATAAAGGCATGGCCGTAACAGTGGCAGCTTTCAGGACAGGTGAAGTTGCACACATCAGTTCGTCGTCGTGCTCTGGGACAGTGGAATATGTGTGATCGCACAGGTGTTGCTTGTGAAGACATTTTTTCGATCCCCGACAACGATAGAAGCCGGGACAGGTGTAGTGGTCACAATCCATTTCATCTTCTTTACCAGGGCAGTCATAGAACCCATTGCATCTGGTGTAGACAGGTAGACAATAGCCTCCACCTGAAATAGTCACACAACAACAGTACACATTTTAGTTAGCATAATAATCTTCACCGTTATCTTCTAGAATACTTTTTTTAGGTAAGGCAATCTGCAAAGCAACTGCATCTTAAAAAAAAAAAAAAAGAGAGATGAAAGATAATGCAAACTATCCGTGAAAAAAATAGTTAAACACATTAGTATTTATAAAACCTGGATAGGTTTGATTTTCTACAACTATGATATGATCTTTACTACTGTGTAAAGAAAGGTAAGATAAAAGAAATTATTTTCTAGCACCATATATATCTATATCTATCTATCCATAGATACAATTACACACACACATGCATATATATATATATATATATATATATATATATATATATATATATATATATATATATGTGTGTGTGTGTGTGTGTGTGTGTGTGTGTGTGACAGAGAGACAGAGAGGGGGAGGTTATTACAGCCTTGAATGGTTCAGGCTGGGCTTGAATCAAACAGTAACAATAATCCTAGCTAGGAGCTATGCATATGTCTTCAACAATCCTATAATTAAGGGTTTTACAATACAGATTTCGTACGTGTGAAATGGCTGAATGTTAGAGAGAGAGAGAGAGAGAGAGAGAGAGAGAGAGAGAGAGAAAGTGGGGTGGGGTGGGGGGGGGAGGGGAGGGGGTTATTGTGTAAGAAAAGAGTTGGTCCTACGCCTGGCTTAGATCTGAACTTATTTTGGTATTCTAGAGAAAGGACTAGACACAAGGCCGCCGCCAAAGACTGCACGCGTCCCTTCATTAATCTATGCGTCCACAACTGTTGAATGTTGCTGCAGTTATAGCAACACAGGTTTAGATCCACGGTAGCAGCACTGCGCAGGCACAGTTTCCTGTGCGCTTCACTTTCTGCTGTGTGTATCTGAAGTCACGGTCACTGTTGAAATACCTGGGCACTGGTAGTGTGTCTCTGGGCAGGTGGTGTTGGTCAGTGGCACCACGACGAAGTGGCCGTCGCCTGTAAAGTCGACCCGTGCGGGGGGTTCAACAGTGTTGGCCCAGCGTTTCAAAGATGGCGGAATGTCCTGACATCTCAGCTCGTCGCTTTCATCCACGCAGTCTGTGCGTTGGTTGCATACAAGGTCCCGAGAAATACACTAAAAATAAATAGAAGAAGAAGAAGAAGAAGAAAGAAGAAGCACAAAACATCTTGCTGTGTAAACACGTCAATGAATGATCAAGAAATTCCTACATTTGTCTCGACCTTTAACTGAGACATGCCCGTCACCTCTAATTACTTCAGTCATCGGAAACGCTGTGCAGATTAATCTTAAGATGTAAAACACTGCATGAAGCGAAGCAGGCTGTGTGGTGTTTACTCACCTGAAGAAAATTTGCACAGGA
>JADBJO010000139.1:747500-775000 GCA_016801955.1 Conus betulinus | reverse complement strand
CATCGTAAATATGTCTGTGAAAAGGAGGTTTATTTGAAAACAAGTCTAACCCCGTAAGTGCTACCTATACATAAAAAAAAAAAATTGAAAATTACATGGACATATCATTTAACATGTGCATGGGGTATCGAATGCAGTCCATAATTTAGAAAGAGGCTGTTCTCATTTACATAAAAAAACATGTAAAATTGATCCATTTTTAATAGTAGTTAAACAACCACAAGAATGAAGACTTTAAACGTTACCAGACAACATAAAATGATGCATGCAAGTCAGACCAAAATATTCCCGTAATCATACATTTGCATTCTTCAATATTTTCATCCGAGAAAACATACCGTTCGTTTTTGTTTGCGCGCGCGCGCGCGCGTGTGTGTGTGTGTGTGTGTTTGTTTGTTTTTTTCCAAAGCAGGGGAGGTGGGATATTTACAGAAGCCAATATACTGTATATAAAATAATTTATGAAAGCGAAAAATTCTTATTTTTGGTTTGTTTAAATTAAAGTCATCTAAGCCATATAATTGGGTAAGCCTCCGTTAAATCTTTCCCAGAACGATCAAGAATGATACCAACAACAACAAAAAAAATCACATCTCTACTTCATCTCACAAGTATGCATAGTTTTGTTCTCTAGAGACTTATGTTCATGAGCAAAATAAACCCTGACAAAATTGTACTATCGTCTATATACTCACCTTACAGTTGATGCCAGTCTCAACAAACGGTCCACCCGAATGAAATGGTGTGCGGATCGCTGTTCTCTTTATATCATGGAACCAGACTTTCAAAACAGACAGCAGGCACGAACGGTAACTCGCCCGTCACCATCAATCTCCCCACTCACTGCACGTCGCTGGCCTTTTCGCTGCCCGTGTTGTCCAAAGACAGAACAAGCCGGGTTTCGCATAGCCGCCCGATTTTTCGAAACAGGTTTTGTGCATTTACATTTTTTTCCCCCAGTAAAAGTGAATGCTATAAACTGTCGAGTTAGTTTCGTGAAAAAAAAAAAGTTTCTCTCTGTGTGTGTGTGTGTGTGTGTGTGTGTGTGTGTGTGTGTGTGTGTGTGATTAAAATAAGATTCAAAAGGGCTGTCATGCGTCTTTTACATTCACACATAATGTATGGAATACAACAAAGATTCAACATTCGCCTTAAACATGCACAGTTTCAAAATGACGTTGTCAGTAAAACTTTCCGCCCGGAGCTTCTTGAAGTAAGAGTTATTTTCCTTCCCTTTTGTAAACTAATTCCTTCCGTTGTTGTTTTAGAGTAACCATCGATCTTTTTCTGAGACCTACGAAAACTCAGAAACCAAACTCTCAAGTCTGTGTGTGTGTTTATTGTGTTGTGTGCAACAATTCGTAGCTACTCCAAAATATAAACAACAGGACCCTAAAAGAAAAAAATAATCCAACAAAGGGAGCCAGCGAATTTCAACTTTTTTTTTTTTTTTTTTTTTTTTGTCTGCCTCGGCTAGTTCCTACCCAGAGCTGAGTTTGCTATGGACTCGGTTGGGAAGACTGGGACCACACTATCGAGTTTCCCCTACTTGATGGATGCGTCTCTGAGAGTGTTGCTCCGACACTATTGCTAGACCAACGCTGCAGGTGCCTGCATTTCTCGGGCCTGGTTGATGCCAGGATATATTACGAAAGTAAGAGTAGAGTAAAGCCCTGTCATGTAGTCTCACACCTGAATAGAAATCTACAGCAGCATCTGCATCATCCTCATCCTCACCGATTAGGATATTTAAAGAAGTCTCAAATTTTGCGCCGTGTCATGCCCCGTTCTCATGGTGACTTCAGTTTCAATTACCTTTCCACGTCTATGGCCTTGATTTGATTCTGTCACGGGTGGGTGGCAAATTCATGAGGGCTGTCGTTGGATGGACGTAGTTGCGCCTTCTGGGGGAGAACTCACTCATGCAGGCTCCGCATCTAAGCAATTAATGTCGCCAGTAGAGCGCTTAGTAGTTGGCTAGAGGGCTTAGTAGTTGGCTTAGTATGTTGGATCAGTAGTTGGGCTTAGTATGTTGGATCAGAACAGAGCGCCATCGAACTCCACCGAAGTGACTCGGCAACCGTGCAGCGTCTCCTCTGGTGGGTTGCCTCATCATGTCATTGACTACCTCCTATGGACGAACGATCGGATGAAGGAATGAATGAACAGCGTGGGTGCATTGCTAGTGAGGTGACACAGAAGATGAAACAGCAATTTTTTTTTTTAATCCGCAGACAAAAACTTTGTGAGGAACTAGCGAAATGACTCGAAGACATGGAAGCAGTACACAGGGGGTATTGTTCGTCTTCATGCACAGGCTTGCAATGGACTGGTGTTTAAAAGCCGGAAGCACGATGCCTGAGGATGGCCAGGGCCAGGAAAGATCAAACTATGCTTTTGATAAAAAGAACTGGACAAAGAAAACACCCGATGTTTCTGGTCAAGGAGTCGGCCAGACATTAACTCGTCCTTCTGTGAGCTGAAGGGACACTGTGATATCACTTTGCCTGATAAAAAGATCACCAGACGAAATGCCCCATTCGTTAAAAAGTGAGTTGAAAACAGTCTCCTGTTCTTTATGGTATTGCTCTCAATGTCTGGGCCGGATGGTCTTGTCTCTCAACAAGACCATCTGGATGATGAAACTTGGATGTCGTTGTATGCTATCCACAAGTGCTTATGTGGGTGCTTGCTGATGAGGATTCTAGAATCAGGAGGAATTGTTTTCATTTTTTAGTACCAGCGGTCCTGACATTGTTCATATTTTCGAGAAGTCCGCATCTGTGGTCCTGTCAATATTGATATACTGGTCATTATAATGTGGGAACCGCTGTTTACACAGTGATGAGGTCTGTTCGTCAACAAAGTCCTGTCAACAACAGCAGATAATCGTGTCACTTTCCGTGATGAGGCACGCTTCCAGGTTCTTCCACCCTCCATTCCAGACATTAGGAAACCACCGTTAAGGAATTATGAAACATATACACGTTATCATGACATTGAGAGATATCTTAAAATTGAGAGATTTGCTACTGGAACTAGTGGTATGAAGATACTAAATAAATAAATAAATAAATAATAAATAAGACTCAGGATCGTTGCAGTGGAGACAGGGTGTGCACTGATGGAAGGTGAACTGATCTAAACAACTAATTTCGTATCTGTTCTCGAACATATCTGTAAACCGCGTTCTCTACGTGCATGCTTGAAAAATCATACGAATGATGATTGGTTCATGTAATTTTCACGATGTTATGGTTCGTTCGTTCATAGCTTTTCCCTTCATGTAACTACAGCTGATGTCACAGCTGAGTGACGGCATTAGAATAGGCCTACCCAGCTACGGTAAAGCCCCCGGCTGTGTCAGCAATTGAATCATATAACATTCATGCACACACTTTGTTCCATCGCGCAAGCCAAGATGGAGTTTTGAGCTTGTTCAGCGGTCCATGACGCGAGCGCGAGTGAGATTCAATGTTCGTTACATTTGTGGTCTGCTTACCCCAATGCCATGCATGGCGGGATAAAACACTGATAAGAGAGAGAGAGACTCTTAACTCATAAAGCGATTTAAAATGCATGTATTGTCGATGCAAGTCTGTTTGATCTCGTCCCTGGAAGCCTGCCGCATCACCAACAGAATTACACATTAACACCAGCTTCATACAAGACAGACGCCAGCCAGTCCAACAATATTTGTCACTACTAATCATAATCAAGTCCACCACCAGACACGAAATCAATCCGCACAAGGTAGAGTGCAGAATGAAGAGTAAAGTGTGAGGGCAACAACACGGACGAAGTTCAGCTATTATACTAGCACCAAGAAGTCAAAAAACTTTTTTCGGTGCAATCAATAGTACAGAGATGTCCATCGATGCACTCAAGACTGGACCATCTGAACCAAATAGCATATCTCTCACATCAGCAGACGGCGCGAGTGTGTTCAAGAATGGAATTAACGAAAGCATTTCAGTACCCTGTTTAACATACTCTGAACTATCGACAGTTACCCTGGACCCCATAGCACAGAAATCCACCGTGGGTATAACTGGCTGGCTCGCACATCCGAGGAACGACGAGTCTGAAAGCCTAAAGTGTCTTTGCAGAGTACCCAGGGTGGACTGATTCTCCATGTAAATGTTCAAAGAACATTTCAAGATGTATGCGAGGGGAAAAAATCATCAAGGAATGAGATATTGCGATGTACATAGACTGTCCAGTCACCAAGAAAAAAAGTGTGGTAGAGCTGGGGGGGGGGGGGGGGGGGATGGTATTACAAAAAGTGCAAAATGGCATATCAGTCAAAGAAGAAAAGGTTCACGATTTCCATCCTACCAGCGGAGATAGAAGCAATGACAGACCATGGCTTTTCGTGGGCGAAGAGGAAGGGGTTGATTGGTGGAGGCGAAGAGAAGAGGAGTCGGTGAAGGGTGTTAGAGTTGCCCTTCTCCTCTTTAGTATTAGAAGGTAAAGTGGCGTCAATTAAAAAAAAAAAAAAAAGTAAAGTCTCGTGTGGGATTCAGACAGGGGACTAACAGTGCAGCTTGTTGAGATTCGTTTTCTGGACAGGTGTTTTGCTACTATGCAAACACTCCCATCTTATTATCACACATGCTCATCCTCCCGCAATACGCAAAATCTCACGACCGCATTGAAGAACTGGTAATGCTATTAATAACAATATATCTAAACTGATACAAATGGGCATTTTCTTTTCTTTTCTATCCAGTTGTGGAAGGAGAGAAGTACTGATCATTGTGCATATACTGTGCATATACATATTCATAAATCTTGCTGACTCTGCTAAAACATATCCCTCAATATTTGAACGATTTTGAACGTGCTTTCAAGATTAAATGAATTCATGATCAATGTTCAACACAGATCTTCCGGCCCATTTAATACTACCACTTTAATTTTCTGTGTACTAGAATTAAGTCTTAAGTGAGTAAATAACAGCTTGCAGGTCACAGATGTCGAGGAGACGGCCGGGCCTGCAGATCTCCACTTTACTGCTGTCACTCTACTGAATACAGTGAAGACGTTTGCTGTCAGCCAGCCAGTCAGTCCTTCAGGAGGTTGCCTTTTTCCAGGGAGTAGTTGAAGATGAAAGTCAGGGGCTGGGACAGGGTATGCAGCAAGTTCTTAGAGGCTTTCCCGGGAATGCTGTCAGGTCCACTAGCCTGGGAAGCGTTGACAACCGCATCAACTTGGGAGATTCCCTCAGTGGTGAGCGAGTATAAGACCATCCATTCTAGGGAATTTCGGGCCTTTTATTTAGGACAGTGGTAAGCCATCGTCTTTTGTGAAGAGTGGCCTGAATTTGCTGAAGAGAATCCTTGCCTTTGTAGCACTGTCGCGGCACAAGATGGCAAGTTGTTGAGGAATGCTACTCCTGTGTTGTCTTGGCATTGTATCTTGTACATACGTTCAAGACGGTTTTACTGTCGTTCTCCTCACGCCGCCGTCTTCAATGATGGAGTTGGCGAGCTGTGTGTTCCGCTTCTTCATAGACCTTCTGTACTCGTTCTTGCTGACGTAGCAGTTGGACCAGTTACTGCATTATTTTATTGATTAGACTTCTGGGCTGTTTACGGATGTCTTGACTGATCCAAAAGAGACCATTCTTCTCACACAGGAGTACAGATTGAATGCGCTTTTCAGCAGCTGTCATGACAGATTACTTAGTCATAAAGGCCTCGGACGTCATCTTCATCCTGATCTGTGCTCCTCCATCTCTTCAAGTGGATTAGCTTTGGGCTCAAAAAGCCTTGTTCGTCTTCCGGTTTACTTTTGAGAAGAGACAGATCTTCTTCCTGTGCTACTCTTCGATTCTCTGTGGGCACATGTCGATTCTCTGTGGGCACATGTTGAAGTCTGCGACCACTGCTTATCCGTCAGAAATGCCAAGAATTAACCAAACTACATTGGCCAGGGACAAGTTGAAGACACAGGATCAATGAGAGCTTTTTTTTTCTCTCCAGTAGGCTGGTCATGAATCGGGGTCAATGGCACAAGATGCAACGCCAATTAGGTCCTGGCCTACTGTGCGATCGCTTGCATTAGGAGTGGCTGCACCTGCCTCCCAGTTAACTTGCGGGCACTGTAAGTCACCAGCAAGGATCATTTGCCTATGGCATCTTCCATGACTGATTTAATAAGCGAGCTGAAAATGACATCGGATGGAACAAGAATCAGCCAGTTAAAAATGACATCGGACTGAACATGAATCAGCGAGTTGAACATCACATCGGATGGAACATGCAGGAGCATCATCTACAGTTAAATGTTCATGCTTAAAATAATAGACCTTCCATACTCAACAATAAGATGCTTTATATGGAGCGGATCAGCACATGATATACAATACACGGAACTTTTTCACCCTACAGAAAGTAGAAAATTTAATGTGCAAGAATGGTGTCAAAGTGAGCCATCTGCACGACAGTTCTGCCCTTGAGAAAAAAGGTACTTGAAATAGTCTGAACCGATCTGGAGTCTGTTACCATTGTTAGGACAGTCGCAAGCACATTTGCATGTGTTCTCGGCCATGTAGGCACGTTGATAATGCCTAGTGTAGTGTGTGTCCCTGCGTCTTTATGTGTGTGTTTATATGTGAATTGCACACTTGCATGCACGAGTGCCTGCATGTATATGTACAAACATACTTCACCTGTAATTGCACATATATGTGTAAATACATACATGCCTGTGTAGGCGTGGGAATGTGTGCATGCATTCATACTTACATGACTGGTATGTGTGTGCATGCTGCGTGTGTGTGAAATATGTGTTTATGTGTGTGAGTATGTGCGCATGCATGCGTGTGTGCGTGTGTGTGTGTGTGTGTGTGTGTGTGTGCGTATAAGTATGCACCGACATACAAGTGGACAACAAGGACTTACTGACTAAGGATATTAACTTGTTCTCTGAGCTGCACGCAATCCACAATTCTCAGAAAACAAGGACTACATAAAATGGAAAGAGGACAAAACCCACGTTCTAGAAGTTCTACACAACTGTCTTCTTCCTCCTCCCTGAGGTACTCCGCGAGAGCAAACAAGAACACAGAGTCAAGGCGTTGGAAGCAAAAGTTGGATTTTATTATTCAGATGTACAAAACCCTTGTATTAAAAAAAAAAACTGATACAAGTTACACAATAGCACATCAACAGTGTCCAGACGGATGCTGGAATGATTCCAGCAAAATCCAAGTCCTGCAAGAAATGGGTCTGACTCGGCACCATCTGAACTATTCATCAGGGATATGGCTACAGCCACTAGGCATGTAAGTGCAGTCACTGGGGAGTAAAACGGTATAAAAGTGTTAACAAAAAGCATATTCAAATCCCATTTCCTCTGACTTCAACCTAAAGCATGTGTTCACTGTCACTATAGTTTGTTTCAAAAGTGGAAGGAAATACACTATGCTCATGAAAACTACACTAAAAAAATTAACCATCTGGAAGCATACATACATAAAGAGTAAAATGTTTGATTGAAACTTTCACTTCTAACGGTAACGAAAAAAGTTTAAGCCTCATTTGCTCTCTGGATAATTATGCATGTTACAATGTCATACATCTATCTAAATCATCTTTGTTGCATTTTAACATCTGATGTATCATGAAGTAGACTTAAAAAAGAAATCTTACTTTTCTGATGCGTTACCACACAACCAACTTTCCAGATGCTTTAAAAACAGTGTTTGAATGTCACCAGACACTTTCATCCTTCTGTTTTCACTGAAATCACTTCTCTCAGCTGGAGGTGGTGGGTTGGGGGCTTGGGAGACAGTCTTTACAAATAAGTCAAAACGAATCACAGCTGGGAAACATTACATTCAAGTTTCATGCTCTTTTACTCAATTGGGTCAAACATTTTCTGCATGCTAAAATTACATAAATAAATACAAATTTTGATCATTGCAAAGATAAACGATTCACAGAAAGAAGTCCTAGGACAAGGTGACAGAAACAATGTCACACTGGTAAACGACAGCACCGAGCATCTGAATACCAGATGGTGTGAATACCGTAATGTTTCACACACCTGAAAGGCAATCACATCAGCATCTTAATTAAGCTGAAATTAAACGGTGCTTTCTGCAGATGCTCTGATTAAAAATGATCACTTTCAAACAGTGCAGAGATTTGACTTTGAACAGTGATTGTTGAATCTGTATAAACTTTCCAATGCAATTCCACAGATCGAGAAAACTAAGAGACACACACACAACATACGAAGCCTCAGTCTGAACGAAGACGTCACATACTTGATCTGAATAAGTGCATCGCAGAATTGAACATTCATGCACCTGAAAGATCCTAAAGATTCTAGCTTATGAATGGGAGCAGAGTCTATATGCAGTCCTGTATTTTTTTCACACACAGCCACACACCCATGCGCATACATACACACACTCATCACATTTAAACACCAGTTAAACAAAAGTTGTTTCATAAACTGTGGGAGAGTTCTTGAATCCATGCATGCGCTAACAAAATTTCAATGAGAGAATTCTGAACAAAGTGGGGAGATGTATACATCAATTTACATTTCTTGAGAATTTTGAAAGTTGCAGGGAGATATAGATACCAAATGTTAAGTTACATTTCTTGTTAATACATGAATTTGAGAGGAATAGAAGGGGGGGGGGGGGGGGGGGGGGGGGAGGAGAACAGGAGTAACTGCAGGGTACAGTGTTGTGTTTATGTGTGAATGAGCAGAAGCACTAGTAGCTACAGAGTAAATGAATAATGCCCATCACCGACAAATACACAATTAAAGAGAATATGAAATGATGGGAAAAGCATACCACAAATTCACTACTCTAAACCTTTCAATAAGAGAACCCGCCGAGGAGAAGCACAAACTGCTGAAATTTGCGCGGAATGTGGCAGGTGGGGGAGAGAGATGGGGGTTTTCATCCAGCAAGTAGCTCTCCTTCCTCTGGAAACAAATTTATGAAACTTGTTTTAAAAATGATGCGATCTCTCATAAATCAGAGCACTGAGCAGTGTACAGTCCAACAACCATTTGTTGGTACTGGTTTTGTCCACTTTGACGTCATCTTGATGATGCATGACGTCAGAGAATGACAACATTTTTTGCCTTTAATTTCTTCTAGGATAGGAAACATTTATGAACCCTCCATGGATTCCACTGCTACTTTTTTCTCTTCTCCCCTGATTTTTTGTTCTTTTTCTATTCCTTTTCCTTTCATTTTTTTTTTTTTTTTTGGGGGGGGGGAGACGGACAAGAGTGTGTGTGCGTGCGTGTGTGTGTGTGTGTGTGCGACGAATTTACCTTTTTTACATTTCTCTGAAATACATGACCTAGCTGAGAAGCGGGAGCTCTGAAACATCACAGCGCAGATCCAACTCTTTCTGCACTAAACACAGAATGACTTTCACACAGACATTAGACAAGTCCTGACCTCTTACTTCATTCCGTGAAAGGATAAACAGTAGCTGACACTCCCCTTAATTTTGATCATCTATTCTAAGGCTATTACTCAAACAGAACAGCAGAAATTCTATACGGCTTGCAACAGGGTTTCGCTAACTGAAAGCGGTTGAGCATCTATAAACAGCTACATCTATTTTCAAAAGATAATAAGCAACTTATATTCTATTAAACAAACATAAAAACAAGGAAAATATGACACACAAAAAAAGCTGAAATCAGGTGTCAAAAAATAAAGCACTGCTAGAGTGACATCAAGAAAAAGCCTTGATCATAATTCACATAACTGTGTGTTATACATATTATCTGACCTGTGTATGTACATGTATGTATCCACTACATCATCTGAACTGCACATGTACATTTTTCAGGCATTTTTGTATTGTGCGGTACAACAGATATAACAAAACAGATCCGAACTTTGAAACAACGTGCATGTATGCATTCATCAACTCTTCAAATCACTGCACAATCACTCTCACCAAGTGGTCATGCAGACCTTACCTAAGGAATTCAAGTTTCCACCATATCCTGAACACACACTTTTGAAGGTTACTCATAGGTCCACCTCCCCTGCATCTTTTCACAGCACAATTTGGGAAATTTGTCCGCCCAGACCACTGTTTACCTGTACAATTCTTCACTGTATCGACATCTACCTGGAACAGTCGCCAGTTTCACCAAATGTACTGAGAGCAAAATTATCAACTTTCGAACACAGACCCTAATCATAATCACTCATAAATGGGAACAAATCGGTCAAGTCCACTTTAGTTTATACAAAGAAGTTTTGGTGGTAGACTTGCTGTTCCACACCAGTAACTCAAACAGCTGTGTCACAAAGCAGGGCAACACATCACCGAGTGTGCCATACATAACACATTCTGAAATTTTGCTCATAGACAGTGTAACTTGTGGATGATGCTCTGACTTTTGGTGACTAAGTGCACACAAACTGCTGAGGATGACCGAAACGTCTGCTCAAATGAGTCCTTAAGAGCTACTGGAATTTGAGGTATAAGCAAATTCCGTTTTGGATAGTTGCCCCCCAGCCAGCCATTGTGCTGAATAAGTAAGAGTGAAGAATGAAAAAAAGAAAATAAATAACCAGCATCTGAACCTTCTCACTGGTTGCTGATTAAAACACACAAATGATTGGCTTGCAGTTGAGTGCAGTTCTAACGCTATGGCCACTGAATGGTATTGGTACATCACATCAGTTGTATATCAGTTGTAAATGATATCTGGTTTGATTTGCCCAATATTCACAGAAGAGTGGATAGTGTACACTAAACTAAATGACTGTAATATGGCTGTAAGCTAAGGGTTGGCATCTCTGGTTATTTGCAAACATGTGCTATTTCTTTCAGGAAATAAAGTTTCAATGGAATTTAAACGAACATTTATAATTTGCGAACAAACATTTATAATTGCTTACAACAACAGAAAACAAACTGTTTACATGTTACTCTGATCAACTAATCTTTATTAAACATTTTCCTTTGGATATCTATGACTAAATACATATGTTCCTCCTCCTGTTATTTCTGTTCTTTCTTTGAAGGAGCGATTAGATTATATATGAGGATGAACATTTCAGAAAAGCTTTCAGATCCTACCAATCAATTATGGAAGTATACATATATACACAGGATCCCCATTTCAATCCGCTGCTTTCAAATCGACACCGTAACACTGCAACCACGCATGTGTATCATAATAGGAGATTTCATTCTTTCTCAACGCAATGGTGTCCCAGGTGAACAGACTGACTTTTGTAGAGTGAAGATTCAAGCACAAGGAGGCCAAGAAAACACCCTCAGCGTGCCACAGGAAAACAAGAGCCTGCCTTAACAACTGTGTGATGGACCTTACCACCCACTGTACACAGAAACAGAATCAGTCTTACCCACTCAGAGATGCTCTACAGCCTTAAATAATGCATGTACGAGTTGAAATCTGAATGACACTGGACATTTGTTGGTATTTGTTTTCATGTCTGGCTTAATTTCGTAATTATCATTATAGTCCAGCCAAGGAAAAGATAACAACAAAAACAGTGTCGAAACATACGGAGCAGTGATTTACATGTTAGCCAAACTATGGCGATTGTTATTCAGTTGCGGCGGATGATACTAGGCTGGAGTTGGGAGCACTAGCCATTCCACTAGGCTTTCTTTGCCAGTTTCAAACAAAAAAAAAAGGTAAAGAAAATGACTGGAAACAAAAAAATATATAAAACAGGCCATATTAGCAAACAGACTTTGCAGAATGAACAGTTAATGTCGGCTCTGGACCGAGGACAGTCTCAGTGCCTAGTTACCAGATCACAGCCACTAAGCTGGCATGTGTGATCAGATTTTTTTTTTTTTTTTTTTAGCGTAAAAGTGTCAAAAAAAAGGAACTCAATTGCAGAAAATTAGTAGACAGAAGTAGAAACAGACATTGAAAGAAAGAAAAAAAAAAAAAAAAAAAAAGCAGAGAAAAAGAAAGAGAGAAAAAGTTGATAAGACCTAACTCAGAACTTCCCAAGAGGTCAGGGTACAGGGTATCGCAAGAATCCTTGGCATCCCCACTGGGCTTTTCATATGTTTCATGCATGTGGGTTGTAACAGTAAATAAATAAGCAACATGAAGAACACATCTTGATATCATTAATGATGTCCATGCATTTAAAAATTCTTAGCTTTTTTTCCCCAGCAGTTTTGGTTCAAGATGCAACAAGAACTTCTTTATTCTTAAAATCATGATTATCCTAAGCACACTAGTCATCTGTGGCACACAAAAAAAAAGAAAAAAAAAAAAGATGATGTACATTTCCATTATTTCATTCGTTGTTTAAAATTATTTCATTATTTCATCTTTCCTTCTTTCTCTGTCAAATGATTCAGACACTTTCAACACCGTTCTTGGCCTGGAGAATCCTTAGAGCTTGGTGCAGGTGCAAAGCAGATCCCCATGCCTATGTCCAGCTGGGAAGTACAAACCCCAACCATAGAAATAGTTTCAAACAGATATCCAGGCTGCCCAATTACAAATCCCCCTTTCTCCCCCTGAAGACCAAGGATTTTAGGGGGAGTTTCTACAGGCATAAGCATTATTGCTCTGTGAAGTGATAGTGCATTGTGCAAAGTTCCAGTTCCATCAATTAAAAAAAAAAGAAAAAAAAGGTATCTCAAAGTCAGTGTCTGGTAAAAATCAGGAAAGTACCATTTTGCCACTGATGAAAAATCTGCCATCACCAAGCCGTCGAACGGAGGATCCATTTGCTGATGAACATTCAGCCTACTGACCCCCCACACACTAACAAGTAATGGTAGACAAACTTATCTCCACACATCAACAACAGGCCAACACATCAGCCTACTGACCCCCCACACACTAACAGGTAATGGTAGACAAACTTATCTCCACACATCAACAACAGGCCAACACATCAGCAGCTACTGACCCCCAGCACACTAACAGGTAATGGTAGACAAACTTATCTCCACACATCAACAACAGGCCAACACAGATTGTGGGAGACACTTTAGCAGCGTAGGACTTTGGGGGCAAAATGGAAGGAAAGCAATACGATGATCATCGTCACCAATACACATGTACATGGGGGTGACAATCAACAGGTGATTTAAAAGCTGAAGACAGCCGAATTTCCAAACATGAAAGTATTCAAAGCAAATGGGACTAAACAAGACACAGGTGATATTTCATAAACTAAGGGAAAAAAAAAAAAATACCCAAGACCAGACCACAAGAGCACCGATACCATGACACATGCATCATTTTCAGTACCTGTTGACTGTCAAAATGATGAGTCAGATGGTGTTACAAAGCTTCATGGGCCTCACGGTAATCTCAATGGCTAACACCGACTCAAGTCTCCGAGCAATGTTAGCCACCAAACTTGACCCGACAGAATACGCACACCGGCCGTGCCCTGCTATCACAAGATGTGGTGCTGTATACAATGCCAACTACACATCATAAATACACCAGCAGCACCATTTTCATTTCACAACATAATGATGACTTACGAGAATTTTTAAAAAACTAAAACAGGTAAAGGTGAGTGAGTACAGGTGAGGACTTCGATCAATTTGAAATTTAAAGCTAATAATTTTCATGTCTTTGACAAAGGTAAGCTCAGTAATGAGGACATCTAAAGAAACAGTTTGAAAGTAACATTAGATTTATTTCAAAAACTGGATGCAGAGGAAAGGGAGAGGCAGTGGCATGTACCCAAAAAACAAATAAACAAACCTACCGTAATTTCCAGGCAATTAAGTGAACTGGTGTACAAGCAGCACCTGTCCATTTTTTTTTCAAAATTTCTGAGAATACCCAAGCAACAACAACCTGACACACACTGCAAGAAAATGGCAGTGAATACCAACAAAACAAAAGAGAATCGCAACACAATGTAAATGAGGGCTGTGTATTCTGAGGAATGAGAAGCACAACATATGTAGGAATCATATGTTTTCGCCTGTACGCAATTGGAACTAGCAATTATTTAGCAAAATTTTGATACATGAAGTTGCCAGAATTTACAGTAAAAATGAATACGACCAACAGCTTTCACAAGACAGCTTTCACAAGGAAGACATCATAAGTGGTCTTTGCAAGAGTTGAACACAAAATTTAAAGCAGTGACAGCAGCAGTATTGGCACAAATTTCACAGAAATAATAGATTACTTAAAGAAACACAACTAGTAACAAAGTTACAGAGGTGATTTATTGTGGATTTTGCAAAGACATAAAATTAATACTTGAAAACAGACTTTGCAGATCGACATCAACACAGCTGACTTGGTTGAGATAGAAATTTCTTTCCGATGACAATAATCCATTTTGCTGGGGAAGCTGCAGCAACTCCGATGTGAACTTGTACAGCAACAGTGCAGTCACATTTCAAACTGAATTTTTTGGTACATGCATGAACAGGCCGCTACCAGTTTAGTAGTTGTAAGGGTGACAGCTGAGGGGAAAAGGTATCCACTTAATGCCCAGAAATTACGGTAGTGCTGTAAAAAAACACAGTACAGAACGAAGCAAAGAACTGACTGGGACTCCAAATAAGAAGAATTAAACCCCCCAACACTGAAAGTAACGATGTACAAGATAAATTCAGTAAGTCACCGAGTCATCGTAAATTGACACTGGTTCTTTGGTATATTTTTGCTGAAAACAATGGGAACTATATAGAGTATGAACTGCATGTATGAGCACGTTTGTGAGAGAAAGAGTGAGACAGAAAGAGTGAGAGAGAGAGGGTTGTGTGAGTATGCAAGAATCATCTATATGTGGTATGATACTAATGTGAGTGTGCATGAATTTCAAGTGTGTGTATGGGTGTGGGTGTATGCATGCCTGTGCTTGACCATAAACGTCTGTATGTGTGTGTGCTAGTAAGTAAAGGCAATTTTACACTTTCCCACCATACTAATAATTCACTTTCATCAGGAAAATTACACAACAATATGAAAAAACAACATCACAAGAAATCCTAAACAACAACCACACAAGAAAACAAAAGCAAATGTAACTTAATTCCAAGGGAATCAAACAAAAACAACTCACAGGTGTTGACCTTCGTAACATCTCGCTCCACTTCATCACCCATAACAGGTATCATTTACAAATCCCATGTTATCTTCTTTCTCTCTGTTTGCACTACCATGTGACTGGTTTTAGCAAGGCGGATACACACACACACACATGTACATAAGTGCCGATAAAAACCCTACATTACGCACCAAACATTGCTAACATTTCCTAAACTGATCACAGTCTTGGTATCTGAGGACAACAAAATGCAAGGATTGTTTACATGGTGTTGTCATTACAAAAAAAAAAAAACATAATTATTTACAAAGGCTACAAAACTCATATTCAAAGCAAGAAGAAATCAATCAGATCACAGTCTTGAGACAGCAGAAAAGTTTCTTTTTCCTCCCCTCTTTCACAAAATGACATATGTATCATATTTCTTAAAACTTTGTTTCTTGTCAAAAGGGCAAAGCACTCCTCAGATCAATGAAGCTCTGAATAATACTCTTAAACTTTACATGACAGCCTGCATGAAAACTTGTGTGTGCAAGTGTGTGTCGGTGGGTGTGTATGTGTGTGTCAGTGCACCTCTGTGTGTGTGTGTGTATAATGTATAATGGTGTGTGGGAGTGGGGGTGGCAGTATGATAATATTTGTCTAAATGATAGGATAAGTATGTGTGTGTGATGGTAAGTGAGTGAGAGTGTGTGTGTGTGTGTGTGTGCATGCGTGTATGAGATGGCATGCACATGTATGCTTACGCACTGTCCTGATATGCTCCTGGAACCTGAATAGCATTGCTCTACGACGCTTCACACCGAATCAGTGCAAAACCTTTCTTTCCTTCTACGCACAGCTGTGTTAATGCAGACACGTATGTGCCTGGGAACTCCTCAGCCTGTATGCATCCGTCAGTGCACGATCAAGTGCTGAGGAGTTTCAGAAATGCAATGGAATGCAACGATCCATTATTTCAGATGCTTCACACGAGTACCCATAAACATAACTCTTACACTGGCCAAAAAAAGATGTACCACTCTCTTCTGTGTGAGCATACATGGATAAATCCCCCCCCCCCCCAATCCCTTCCCTCACCCCCCCCTCCCTTCTCCTGGGTATGGTTAAAGCAAAGTGGTGGATGCTGCCCTTGATTATATTTGGAAAGGCTAGGCATCCGCCCACTTTTCAACGCCTTTAGTATCACCGTTCATGCTCAGCTGGAACTCTCTCAACAACGAACATGTAACATGGGTCAACAATTTACAACCCACAACCGGTTAACGGTCACGGCCAGTTGTACATGCCTCGACTACAACCCACTTTAGGCCACTTGTCAATAACTATGACATGCACAGCCAACAATCACCGCTTTCATCCACCTTAGTAAGAGCCACAGCAGAGAGACACACAGACACACACACACTGTCAACAATCATGACAATCACAAACCATGTCAACAATCACAATACTCTCACACACACTGACACAAACACACATATATTATTGACAAGCATAAACTATACACTGTCAAGAACCACAACAATCTCTTTTATCTTATGGATCAACACACACACACACACACACACACACACACACACACACACACACACACACACACACACACACACACACTGTCAACAGCCATTTCGTCACTGAACACTGTCAATCATGACAGTCACATAGAGACTGACAATGACCATGATAGTCATGAAGTGTCTCCAACTATCCATGTCACATAAATGCGCTGTCAAAAACCATGGGACAGTCACATGCGCATTTTTAACCACCATGAGTAGTCACATGCATACTGTCAACGATCACATCACAGTCACACACACACACACACACACACACACACACACACACACACACACACACTTTGTCAACAACCACAACAGATGCACATGGTGTCCGACAACAAAGCAGCCACCACCACAGGAGCCAAAAGGATTCTAAAGTCTTGATGTCATCTCTCATTATGCTACCATGAAAGAAACCAAAGAGTTAAAGCTATCAGAACTGCTATCGTGATAAAACAGGAAATGCTCTAGGTCTAATCAGAACTCTATTCATACACTTTGGAATTTTAAAAAAGAACTTTACACAGACATCTGTTCTATTTTGACTTGGAGCACATTTCAAGGCATTCCTCAGTGTGTGCAAGTCAAGGCATAACTGTAAAAAAAAACTTGTCATGTTTCCCCCCCTCTTCTGTAGACCAAGGTGTGCAGGATCCCCTAGTTCAGTGCTTCGTGGATCATAACTTGGTGGTTTTCTCTGACCTGGCCGGGGGCAGGTGCTGGGTCTTCTTCCTGTAGCATCCAGAACACAGGTTGTCTGTCTCCCTGCTGCCATAGAAGTCACAGCCCACGGTGGCACACTTGGGGTTGGCCTCCTTCCCGCGCGGAACATTGTCATAGTCGGGGGACGGGGAACGAGGCCGAGGCGCCGGCAGAGGGCGTGCCACGTTCCCTGTGGACATGGACTGCTGTCTGTCTCCCTGACGTAGAACTTGCAGAGTGGAGGAGGCCAGGGGAGGCTCGGGATGGGTTGGGGTGTAGAACTTGGACTTCCCACACTTGTAGATCTCGCTGTTGGCAGGCGGGGCAGCAGAGGGCAGGCCAGTGGGAGCCTTGTTGCGGCCTGGGAATGTGTTGTAGCCTGACGGCTGGGCCGGCACTTTCAGCCGTGACCTCTCCAGCGTGCCCCCCTGCTGCCACTGCTGCTGGGACGCGCAGGGGTCGCATAGAGATATGTTGGGAAGGGCGTAGTTGTTGCAGCCCGGCGTGTGGCAGATGTTTTTAGTAGGCATGGCGGCTAGCGAGTGCAGCGCCACTCGTGATCGTTGTTCTTCTCCTCGCTGACGTTTCAGCTCTTGTTCTTGAAGGAACGCTTGTGCGCATTCTTCAAGTAGTTTTCGATGAAAGTGTCCCTGGTCTCTTCACACTCGCAGTCCAGCTTGGCACAAGGCACCAGCTCTCCATTCTCCTCACCTCCTGTGGTGGCCAGCGCCGTGATGACCCTTGGTGCTGTGGGTCAGGCCCCCACCCCAGCGACACTGGTTGACCCTCCTGACCCCCCACTTTGGAACCCGCTTTGGTCGGACCAAGATTATTGCCTAGATTTTTCAGCTTCTTGCCCATGGTCTTGCCTAGAGACCCAAACTGTTTGGCCACCGTACTGGGCTTCCCATCCTTCCGCTTCTCCTTTGACAGGGTTGAGTTTACGCTTCCTCCTCCATCCTCTGATCCCGAGCTGGACTGGCGACTGGTGAGGGCAGGGCTGCCAATGAGTACGGTGTCAGGGGACAGGTAGAGGACGTCCATGTAGGCCTTGAGGAGGTTGAGGCGGTCCTCCAGGCAGGGCTGGTTGGTCACCTCCTTGTTGCTGCCACTGCCCCAGACAAACTTGGGCCCAGGGTCATAGCAGAAGTGCAGGGGCAGCAGCTTCAGCTCTGGGTCCACCACAGGAATGGCCACTGGAGTCAACACACAAATGGCCACTGGAGTCAACACACAAAATGGCCACTGGAGTCAAACACACAAAATGGCCACTGAAGTCAACACACAAAATGGCCACTGGAGTCAACACACACACAAAAAAAATGGCTACTGAAGTCAACACACAAAATGGCCACTGGAGTCAACACACAAAATGGCCACTGGAGTCAACACACAAAATGGCCACTGGAGTCAACACACAAAATGGCCACTGGAGTCAACACACAAAATGGCTACTGGAGTCAACACACAAAATGGCCACTGGAGTCAACACACAAAATGGCCACTGGAGTCAACACACAAAAAATGCCACTGGAGTCAACACACAAAATGGCCACTGGAGTCAACACACAAAAATGGCCACTGGAGTCAACACACAAAATGGCCACTGGAGTCAACACACAAAATGGCCACTGGAGTCAACACACAAAATGGCTACTGAAGTCAACACACAAAATGGCCACTGGAGTCAACACACAAAATGGCCACTGGAGTCAACACACAAAATGGCCACTGGAGTCAACACACAAAATGGCTACTGGAATCAACACACAAAATGGCCACTAAAGTCAACACACAAAATGGCCACTGGAGTCAACACACTAAATGGCCACTGAAGTCAACACACAAAATGGCTACTTAAGTCAACACACAAAATGACCACTGGAGTCAACATACAAAAGGCCACTGAAGTCAACAGACGTAATGGACACTGAAGTCAACACACAAAGACCACATGACAAACATTACAAAAAAAAAAAACTATGATAAGCTTCCGCTTCACATACTGATCACATGCCCACTGTGAAAAAGCATTCAGATTTGGTCAAAACTTTATATATCAGCTGAACATACAAATAAGCTTTGGCTTATAAATACCAGTCCCCTCCTCCTCCCCCATTGTAATAAACTATTGAGCTGCCAATTGAAGAAGTCCCTGCATGTTATTCCCTACAATTTAGAATACCTTCAGAATGAAGACAGCAGCATGGGCATCATCTTCTGCAAAAATGACCTCTACTAAACAAAAACAACAACAACAAAAGCCTGATTGGAGCATGTAAAGTTATAAAAAAAATTTCTTTTAGCTTGCGCTGAGGCTGTCCCACTAACACAACTGTGGACAACTCGGGTGGACCAGGTGCTGCTGAATTGATAACGACAGTGTAAAAGGTAGTGTAGACAATGTACTGGATGAGTCTGCAGTCACTTCAATTTCCAGAGGTAGTGTGTCAGATGACCAAGAACCATGGAGAGTCACCATCAATGTCAAGGACTGATTTTGGATTTTTGGACAACAGGTAAGTGACCACAATGGCCCATTATAAAATTCCACAACACAAGCACAGCAAATTATATCCTCATCTAAATTTGTATTCACATTTTGGCACACTTTGGACCTCGAAGATGTTTTAACAAAATATTTCTGTTTTGCTTTACCTTTAATTTTTTTTTGTGATCGTAGAATATATCTATACATAATCGTGTAGGGAAAAAAAAAGGAATATGTGTGCATGTGTGTGTGTGTGTGTGTGTGTGTGTGTGTGTGTGGTGTGGTGTGGTGTGGTGTGGTGTGGTGTGGTGTGGTGTGTGTGTGTGTGTGTTTGTGTTTGTGTTTGTGTTGTGAGTTGTGAGAGTGTGTGTCGTGCATGTGTGTGTGTGTGTGTGCCTGTGTGAGTGCAAGTCACAGCTTCGGAAAGATTGAAACTGTATTATATACTTCAGAGCTCTGGTTGTAATGTAGAGCCACAAACCTATTGATTTTGTGAGTCTTCTTGACTCTATATCAGTAAAAACACAGAGAGAAGCACACTCACAAGGCACGGACACGTCGTAGGAAGAAGAATCACTGTGTTGCATAGGAACCAAGGCAGAGAAGTGAGCAGCGTCATAGGTCAGCAGCAAGGGGGAGGAGCAGCACTGGTCCCGGGGACGCTCCAAGGGCAGATAAATGCCGCCGAAGGGGATAGGGGCCAAAGCCTCGCCATTGGCATCACGGAGGATGGTGTCAGCCACAACGATGATGGGCCGCTGCAGGACATGGGCCAGCACAAAGACATGGGAACTCTTCCAGGCTCTCGTACACCACAGCCTCCGAGGAAGACGAGCTGCAAAATGGACTTAACTCAGCAAAGTTTCCTTCAAACATTCAGAAGAAGACTGGGGATGAAAAGGTGGGTGTGCTGAGGTGGAGAGGGAAAAGTGTGCAAGTGAAATACTGATCAGGTTCAAGCAAGCCTTTAAGACATTAGAACATTTCCATTCTCTCGAGGGTGTATATGTCATACTTCAAACACTTTCTCTTTATATACAGAAGTGGGTGGGTAAACATGAACCACCATTCTGCTGAACATACTTATGTAAATGGAAACCTAAGGAAGTAAATGGACTGCTTTTTATTTATAACACTATTACCAAATCTAAACTAAAACGCCGACTTATTTGATTTCTCCTGTCTTGATATTGCACAAAACTTTTCCTTCAATCAGGGTTACGTGCAAAGTGAGGTGACTGCAGGTGGAAACCTAAACAAATCTTTAAAAGTTTATGCATTAAATCTGCCAGACATGAACAAGGAACCACAATCTTGTCATCTGTTTGTTCATATTTGGCGGTTCTATTACATAAAGTCTTTGAGATTTCTTCAATCTGGGGACTTGTTGAACTCAAAATGTTCAAAATAATGTTGTTTACTGCTGACCTCTGTTTCAACAACCTGCTGGTCAGCCTGTTTTTCATTTGCGTATGTTGCACTCACAGCATGGGAATCCAACAGGACATAAGCATCTGTTCTGGCGTGCATGATTACCAAAGGGAGGCAACTCCCTGGCAGTCAACCAGTTAATATACTTCAGCATCCTTCCATTCTGATTCTTTACACATTCAAACGCCTCCTCAGTTTTTGTCCTGGTGTAAGTTCTTTCTGATTTCAGTACATTATGTATATCTTATTAGTATACCATATAACCCTGCATTTTATTTACATTTACAACCAGGCAGATGCAGCCACTGTCTGCCAAGCTGCAATCGCTTTGCTAATTATTCACAGCAGACAACAGCTGCTGTTCAATCTTTCAAGTCGCATCGTCCAAAAATTTCTCATATACTGCACACAGTAAACGACAGACAACCCAAGAATGTGACAGTTTATACTGCTATTATAAAGAGAGAGGAAGGGACAGACAGCATGAAAGAGACAGACAAGCAAACAGACAGAGAGACAGAGAGGAAGAGAGAACAATTGAACAATGCCTGACCATTTCACAACACAAAACTCTGCCAAAAACGCAATAAATCTGCCTGGAAATTAAAGACCATATCCAAGATATGTTACCATGAAACAGAAAATAATGTTACAAACACACACACACACACATACACACACTGCTGACACAACAGAGTGTACCTGGACGTGAGGGGGCTGTCGCAGCAGCTGTTGGTGTTGACGCCAGAGTCCGGGGCGCTGCGAGGGGAGGGGGAGGCCAGGCGCAAAAATGTTGTCCCCACTCTGTGTCCCACTCCTCTTCACTGACTGAACACCAGACCAGACTGAAACACAGCCACACGAGTTGACCGATCACAATAGACATCAGCCAGGAAAACAAAAAAAAACAAAATTTAAAAGAAGAAAGAACTGATGATTGGGTAGGGAGCAAGTGGGAGAGATGTAAAGAATCGACTCAACAAAAAAATATTTGAAAAAAAAATGCATGTGAGTGTATGGGTGGGGATTATACAAAAAACAAAGAAACCTACCACCAGCCGCCGTGGCAAAGTGGTTAGCGTCGCGGACTCCCGGCTGGGAGGTCGTGGGTTCGAATCCCATCAGAGTCATGTGGGTTTTTCTGCCCCGACCGGCTCCTACCCAGAGTTGAGTTTGCTGCGGACTCAGCTGGGAAGACTGGGACCACACAGTCGAGCTTCATCCACTTAATGGATGCGTTTCTGAGAGAGTGTTGCTCAAATTTCCTGACAACACACTGCAGGTGCCTGTCTCTCTCGTAGAGAAGTGTAGAGTACAGCCCTGTCATGTAGTCTCAGACCAAAATGGAAATCCATAGCATCATCTTAATCATCCTCATTCTCATCGATCAGCATAAAAAAAAGATGTCTCAAATTCTGTGGCCCTTCATGCCCTGCTCTCATGGTGACCTCAATTTCGATGTCCTCTCCACGTCTGTGGCCTTGGTTTGGTTCCGTCAAGGTCACCGGTATCGGTGAGTCCATGGAGGCTGTCGTTGGACGGACGTGGTGGCGCCCTCCGGAGGGAGAGCTCACTCACGCTGGCTCCACGACTAAGCAATTATTGTCGTCAGTAGGGGCTTAGTAGGTGACGTCCTGCGTATGTTAGATCAGAACAGGCACCACTGAACACCACTGAAGTGACTCGGCAGCAGTGCAGTGTCTCCTCCGGTGGGTTGCCTCTTGACAACTCGACTTTGATGGCTCTCTGTGGATTGCCAGTGCCTGGGCTGCAGCGGGGCCAACCGGGCTGTGGCTGTGGATGGAGTGTCAGAATGAGCGGCGTGGGTGCACTGCCTCTGGAGTGGCGCGGAGGTTGGGACAGCAAAAAAAAACAAAAAAAACAAACAAACAAACAAACAAACCTACCGACGAGAACTATAAATACTGCGTTTTTAAAAAAAATTGCAGGGATAACAGAATGATAAAAACATCTGTCCCATATCCCATCTTCAAAAATCAGACACCAGTTTCTTTTTTTATTAGAAAAATGTAGATGATGTACTTCACTCTTCCCTCATTTGACCCGATTCCGACTGAGGCTGATTAGCATTATGAACATATATATATATATATATATATATATATTCATATTCATCACACTTTTCGTTATGCTTTTTCTTTTTTTCTAATTCATCATACTTTTGGTTATTTTTTTTTCCCTTCATTTGACCCCATTCAGAATGAAAAATAAAACTGTAATTTTCTGTACTGTGGCTTTGGAGAGCTCAATGAAATAAGTTAAAACTGCTGCATGCATATGTGGAAGGCGATGTTGGCTCTGATGGTGGCTGGACAGAACACCTGTTGTCCACAAGGAGATCAACAAGGGTTGAGAGAGACATTCAGGCCTAGCTGTAATACACTCAGCACAGATCGAGCAGACATTGCATGACCCAACAGTCACGAGGTTCAGAAAGTGGGAGAGATTCAAACTGCAGACCGTCTCAAAACTAGAGGTTCAGAAAGTGGGAGATTCAAACTGTAGACCGTCTCAAAACTCTCTCAACAGACTGAACACATATCTGGCTGCATCCTAAACAATCGGATGTTCACCATCAAGGAGAGGTGAAGGGTGAGAAGAACATCGTCTCAACTCACCTGCAGGTTGACCTGAGTTTGTTGCCAACGCCACCTTCTGTACAGGCTGTCCTTGTACTTAGACGAGGTCAAAGTATCATGCACTGCATTCCTCAGGGTCAGCAATCTGTCGTGAATGCCCCACATAGCTGTAACCACAGGAAAAGCAAGTGAGCAGTCAAATGTAAAAGCCCCACAAAGGAGTAACACCAAAGAAAAAGATGTCAACATTCTGTCTCCTTGTCAGTTCTATGTGCTCTGTGTTATTTCTGCTAGGCGATTCAGTGTCGTAAGCAGCATTCATTTTGGAGTCATGTGTGTGTATTTATTTCATCATGGGAGCAAGACTTACCATCTTTTTTGTCAGTTGATGTCAACATTCTGTTGTGAACGTCCTGCATGGTTACAATAAGCAAAAAAAAAAAGAAAAGAAAAAATGTCACCTATCTGTCGTGAATATTCCACATGGCTGCAACAAGGAGGAAAAACATGTCAACAGTCTGTTGTGAATGCCTCACATCGCTGAAACATGGGGAACATAACATTTCAACATCTGCATAAAACAGTCTGGGTTTTCTTCCGCTCCCAAACTTTTCTGTGAAATATAATGATTTAAACAAAAACATCACTGCTCTAATTACACATAATTTTTTTAAGAAGAAAAAAAGAGGTGTAAAGAAGAAGAAGAAGAAGAAATACAAAGACGGAAATAACAAATCAGCAGCATGGACTTTGCATTTAAGTTCCAAATGTACAAGTGAAGTAAGCAGCAGAAAAAAGAATCAGAAAGTGCTGCCTGCTAGACACAGCTTGATTGTGAGCCTTACACAGAGAGGCAGCATGCAGCAGGCAGTTGCCGTCGCCAGTGGTTGCCATGGGAAACAGGCGCTGACACAGGCCCTGGTGGGGCCCACCAGTTTAGACGACCTGCCGAAAGACACACATCGACTCCTTGTTTACATTCTGTTAGCCCTGTTAGGTCATTATGAAAGTGGCAAAGCTACCCCTTCACACTTTTTTTTGGCCCCTATTCTTTTTTTAAATTGGAAAAGAGAAAAAAAAAAAATGTCACAACCTTCACATGTAAAAAAAAAAAAAATCATCATCACAAACTGACAAAGCCAAGAAAGTTCAAAATCATCTTAACTGAACTCTTTAGATTTAACAGCTTTTTGTCGCATAATCTAAAAGGGTATCAGTGAGAGAAAGCAACAGCTTTTTACATGTAAATCTAAGATACAATTTAACCTTAATTCTTCACACCAAGCTACATGCCACTCTTACTCTGCACACAGGAAATGGTGGAATCAACAGAAAATTATACAAAAGACAATGAAACATACACTTTGTTTTGAATGGGTATAATATAACCGACACACACAGCAAATTATGAAAGAGATCAAAGAGAGAGAGAGAGATAGATTGTCAGAGTGTGATATATGGAAGAAGTGAAAAAGAGAGAAGGAGATGGGTGAGCAAGACAGAGAAGGAGCAGGGACAAAAACTGACAAAGTGAGAGCAGGGAAATGAGAAAGAGAGAAAGACATGATGAATATGAAAGGAGAAAGAGAAACACAAATATATGGAGATGTGGGAAGAAAGAAGACACGCATGCCGAGGGGCGGAAAGGAAAGGGTGGAATTGGCAGGGGATTTGGGGGGGGAAGAGGGAAAGAGACAGACACCAGACAGGAAACCCCGTCACACAGTCTACCTGCTGATTCCAGTGAGTTGAGAGTGGAGGACTCTATGAGCTCCTTGACCAGGAAGGCCCTGAAGTCATCGGGGTGCACAGAGAAATCCGGCAGCATGAAGGTCTGGAACATGTGGGAATGGTTATCTTCCTTAATGTCCTGCAGCACACTGCACCGGGCCGCCGTCACTAGCACCTCGTTCTCTGTGATGCTGGAGAATCCCCGCTTCAACCTGGGACCTGGACAGAAACACAGTAGGGGTGCTATTTTTTTTGCCAAGGTTTTTTGTTGTTGTTGTTTTTTTTTTAGTAGTAATTACTGATCATTCGTGGTATATCTTTCTTTTTTTCCTGCCTATTATTAATCATTCGTATACCACAAATTACAGTACACAGCATTACCAGACTTGCCAATCACACGAACATCTATCTCATCAGACATGCAAATACATACGCATCAACATTCATTTTGGGTGGACAAGAACCGACAGTACAATGCATGGGAAGTTGGGATATAGGGGTGGGAAGAGGACAAGGGCACATGGGTTACTGCTTTCACCGACATGACCATTTTGAAGTACAGACCTCCACATAATGTATCTGCACAGCACAGCATGCAGGAAGCTGGATTAAAAGGATGGGAAGGAACCAGGGTAGATGTGTTACCACTTATATTAAGACATTATAATCATTTTGAACTACAGACCTCATCATTATGTCTTTGCACTCTGATCATTACAACATAATAAACTAGGCATGCTGAATGTATCTCTTCTAACTATCCCTTGAATTATATTTCTTTTGCTTTTTTACTGTTGATTTTTCTTAACAGCTTATAAAATGATAGGTTTAACGAAGTTGTCAGACTGTCAAAATTCACTCCCAAACAGCTCTAATTATCAATCACTCAACTTGCATATCAACCAAGTGTACAGACCACAGTAGACATAAGCTCCACTTGTTCAACTGTTGACGCAACTGAACGTAGTATATAACTATATGATGCTTACAACAAGTGCGAACAGCAAAAATCTTTTTAAGCAGTCACTTGAACCGCTGCATAGAATTCTAAAGATCTTGAATCCAATGTCATCAGTTTGTCTATGCAGGTCTGCCAACTCGCTTGGCTCATGTGTTTGATCTTCAACTTGCATGGCTGGAGATGCATTCAAATGCAGTTATGTCAGTCTGTCTGTAAAAATAAATGGCCTCCCCTCTGGTTTTACACTGGGATAATCTTGTAAACAGACTCACTCACTCTACAACTGCTCTTGGTGTACTTTAAACTAAAATGAATCATTTTCTTTACAGTATAAAAGCGTTAGGTGGGGGGCTGAGCAGGATGCCAACGTTTGGGAAGGATTCATTTTTACCTATCAACACACAGCATAGGGTAGAGGGATACGTGCTGATCTTCCAGTAACTACAGTTGAAGTAGTTTCTACCAATACGTCTTATTTTCAAATCTTATTCATCAGCATACTTTGACACCACTTTTTAACTGTAATTCAGAGCCTGTAGTCCCGTTATTGTTTCAGCTGCTTGCAGCAGCATGCTGTCAAACTCTCAGTCACAGTCAGATGCGATTGTGTGTGTAAGAGTTAACAGGAGTTGCTCTTTGGCTGACATCAAGAGAACACAAAATTACACACCACAAGTGCAATAACTCCTTGTGTCTGGATTTGATCTTCAACATTTTTTCTTATTCTTTGTCGGTTTGGTTGTTGTTTGTTCTTTTCTTCTGAAGGGAGGGGAGTGGGGGAGAGGTGTGGGGGGGGAAATCTTTTTGCTTTTAGTTTGTGAGGTGTTGGGGGGGGGGGGGGAATCTTTTTGCTTTGTCATATTCATCATATTTTCGCCAAACAAGTTTAGAAAATACAGAGAAATCATATGGGTAAGAAGGTCCGGATACCTGATCTGCAGGTTCACACACAACAAACTTTCATCTGCTGTGGTTAAGC
>JADBJO010000139.1:735000-742500 GCA_016801955.1 Conus betulinus | reverse complement strand
AGAGGTGGGACAGAAGAAAAAAAAAAAAAAAAAAAAAACAAAAAAAAAAAAAAAAAAAAAAATACCATGCACTGAAAACATACAAATCTCCACGGACTCTTCGGACTGTGGAGGAACAAATTGAAGACCAACTACCCGTTTGGTCTTAATGTGTGGGATTAGTTGGTTTCACATGAACAATCTGCCCTGGGAACTTTTCCCTTCATTGAATCAAGACTTCACCCAGGCATCATTATTTATCATACAGCAATGGGGGTGGTAGGTGGGGGGGAGGGGGGGGGGGGGGGGGAATTAATGACGTAAAAAAAAAAACCACACATTACGTCAACTAGTTTTGATGCCGACTTCCATGGTCAGCTGAGGAATGTCTGCAAAAACCGAAAATGCTTCTGAAAAATGCTTTGGGTGTTTGTTGTTTTTTTTTATTTGAATTACACTTTGTACTGTTCTTTTTGTACTATTATTGTACAATGCAAGCCACTTTGTTGGGATATATTTTGCAGTCATTTTTCTTTCATTAATCTTAGCATCAGTTTTCTCTTTATTTCATTTCGTAAATGAGGAGGGAGGGGGAAAGAGGGGGAGGGAATTATGTTGTCGCATGTTGAGCTTCAAAACTCAGAATCCAAGACAAGATTAGGAGAGACAGACAGATGATGGAAGAGGATAGTTTTTTTTTCTTATTCATTTACCAGTGACAGTACCTGTCTAGGTCTGAAACACAGAATCAGAGACAGAGACAAAAAGACAGATACAGAGAGAGAGAGAGAGAGAGAGAGAGAGAGAATGTGGAGTGGGGGGGGGGGATTATTAAAAAGAGATGGAGAGGGGACGGGAGGAGTTATGCTAACATTATTCATACTTTTTGTTTGTATTTTGTTTACGTATGAAGCCAATTTTAACTCACACAACAGACACACACACACAACATGACATCAAACCTTCTCATCCAATGAATTCTGGAAACACCAGCCATGGGGGGGCCCCGCCTTCATTCCTGTGGTCTGGGGCTGAAACATAGTGCGTCCACCATCCACCTGTATGGGAATCACCCGCTCCACGGGGGCCCTGACAGGGGGCAGCGCCACCTTCAACCCCTTCCACAGCATGAACCTGAGGTCGCCAATCGCCCCCTGACACTGGCACCACCCTGGCACTGGACCGTGTTCCCGCCGTCTGCAACGACACAGCCGGACCCACGCCTCCCTCCATGCCCCCTTTACTGGGGGCCGCTGTTGGCTTGAACCCTCCTGGTGGGGGTAAAACGGTTGAGAGGCACCCACTGTGGGGCCACAACTGGCGCGGTTGCTGCTGATACACATCCGCTCCACTTCTTTGTAACTGTCGGCCAGACTCCATCGGTTTCCTGTGAGGGAACAGGAACAACAACAGTTGTTTTTTTTTTTTTAGCTTGAATTTCATTAGCTATATTCATATCTTTTTTCCACCGGTGGTGAGGCCAGTAATAAAACCTGTGCAGCAATCTTCCATGAAACTTAGAGCACATCTTTTACTGAACATTGAAAAAAAAAAAAAAACTAACATCAATGCAACAAAAATGAGAAATCTTTTTAAAAGATAAAAAACATTTTACAGATTAAAAAAAGAATCAGGCTATGGCTTTCAATCATATCAGTACTCTCCGACTGCATGAATCTGCATCCCTGAAACGCTGAAAATGAAAAGGACATTCTGCAGTTTAGTAAGGGTTTCTGGGCCATGCTGAAAATTTCATACCCAACACCTTTCAAACTATGTCAAAGGTGTGTTGGAAATCTGATTCTGGTTTAGTATCTTCTGCTACAGACTGGAGAAATTTCCTTTTGCAACCAGAACGTCCATTCTGTTCTTGATCACCTTCTTTGTGTATGTCATGAATAACTGACATTATATGCAGCCAGAGTGTTTCCAGTTTATCAGTTTGACAGATCCTTCAATATGAGGTCAATAAAACAAAAGGAGAAAGACCACAACAAGCTCACCTAATTGGTTGGTGTCTCTGTCATCATCATGTTCTCTTCTGCTTTCCTGATTATGGAATAACCTGCTTGATTTGTGTGGGCATTCATTTGCGCACTACATAAAGTTATACAATAAATGACAGACGTCATGTTGTGTGAATGAATTTTTTTTTGTCTAACTGTATACACAGATATTTTCACACACTGAAAACACCAGCACAACTTGTATACCACCTATTTACCCAATCCAAGAACTACAGTCATCCCATCAACCTGAACAATATACCCCAAGCCCTAAACTAAACAGTATCACTCTCACTTAAGATTTTCCTTCTGATCTTTGCTTCAGTATGTTTGTAAGCAGGAACAAGTCATCCATCACACAGAATATCATACTAAGTATTAGATGTGAAAGGCCCATATTTGAAAGGTTGATTACATGTTTACAGAGCTACATGGACATTTCATTGCCCAGAAATCAAGACATCCTCAACATACATTAACTTGACCTGTAACAGAACATGTGTATTGAATACGTGTGTGTGTGTGTGTGTGTGTGTGTGTGTGTGTGTGTGTGTGTGTGTGTGTGTGTGTGTGTGTGTGTGTGTGTGTGTGTGTGTGTGTGTGCGCACGCACGCGCATACTTGCGTGTGTTAAAATAATCACAGAAAGAAATAAAATTCCATCTGAAATTAGTCTGGAACTACCTGAAATTTTGATGAGGTAATTCAAACAGATATGGTTTAAACTTTGTCTGCTGAAGGTTTTAATAACCATTCTGATTAACAGTTTTTACCATCACATTTGAATAGGAGCTTCTGTCCTTACATCTGGTTATGGACTTCTTATGAATATTGGTGTCTGAAATCATGTCTAGTTTCAACGGGGTTTTTGTGACCATCTGGTTGAGCATTAATATCACACCTCATCTGGTTACAGGTTTTTGAAATCCCAACTGGAAGTGAATGTTTTTTCTTACTGCTCCTGGTCAGCTGTTTTTTGTCACAACATGTGGCTGGGCTGTTTTTTTTTTTTTTTCTTTTTCTTTCTAAATGCTATTTGGTTAAGAGTTTCTGTCACGACACACCAGATAAAAAAAATAAAATAACAAACACAACAACTTACGCATAAGGACATCTCGAGCATGAGTGTCGGATGCTCCTGTGTTGGCACGAAATTCTCTCACAAGGTGTTCTTGCTCATCAAACTTGGGCATACTGACAGAATTGGTCAACTCTCATGCTGATTCTCTCCACACCTGCGCACACACAGCATTAGCACCACGTCGATTAGGGTCTGTAAGTTCTTCTGTCACAGTAAAATGTAACAATATTTGCCATCCATCTGGAGTCCGAATACCGCAGTCAGGAGATGAGGGATGTAGTCCGACTTCTAGCTGAAACTTGTGAAGGCCTTTTTCTTCCTTGTTTCCTCAATTGATATATGAAATGCATAAAATGAAAATACTTGCATTTTTTGACACTTCAGAGATGCTTTATTTTCCATATTTCATCAACTCTTTCAAAACAAGACCCGCAAACCCCACACATGCTTTTGATAAAGCTCCTGAAATCTGGAATTAATTTAAGCCAGTTTCGGGAGTATGGGAATGATTTTGAAAACAGGAACATTCCTAAAGAATTTAGGACAGTTAAAAGCTACGATACTATACACAAAGTTCACTTCATACATTCGTAACACACAGCCTAGTTTCAGATTTCCATGGTTCAATAGTCTAGGACCAATGAAGGTTCCACAATATCAAATTAATGCAGATGTTCATTCCTTTGGCTGCTGGTTACTGAACTAGTACCTGCTAAGAGAAATGAATCTCTCACTCCATTACTTTCCTTGCTCTTCTTGTGACATTCTGTTTGAATGCAACTTCTTTTGAAATGACGTGAAGCATGTGTGTGTGTGAGTGTGTGTGTATGTGTGTGTGTGTGTGTGTGTGTGTGTGTGTGTGTGTGTTTTGAGAGAGAGAGAGAGAGAGACTCTGTGTGTGTATGCGCACACACTTGTGTGTAGACGCACCTGTGAGTGATTGCACTGCAGATTGGCCAGTTATTTTTGACCACAAGTGTCTGTAAGTGGTCACAAGGCTGATATTTTCCGGCAGCCTCCCCCAAATCTCCCTCTCCCCTCTCCTCCACAAACACACTACAGTGGGAAAAGAAGGAAGGGGGCATAGGAATAGGAAGTGAGTTGGGAAGAACAGAGCAAGGCTTGGTAAAAATATAACTTTGAATGAAACCGGTTTTTTGCTGTCAGTGAAGAGTCTTCTGTGTGAATTCAGTACAGTCCCTGTTTTTTTTTTCACATCACACACCAGTTCTATGCTTTAATCCTTATGTACACACCTGGACACTGAAAAGTGCCCTGTAATTTGTTTTCCCTTTTCCCTCAGTCATTATCTTGTCTCATCCCTCCTGAACAAGGGTTTACCTGACAGTTCACTAAGATTCAAACAAAACAAGGAAAGAAAAACAGCAACAACAACAGCTATGCCAGTACTGCCTGCCTGGATGTTGTGGACTCCAATCCAAAAACAGCCACAGACATTAGTGTGACATATTCATTTTCAGCTGCTTCAGCCTCCTGCCCACAGCTGTGCTATGGTTACTGCAGCTCATACCTGAAGACCAGGATCACACATGAATTTTTATCCACTTCATCGTAACTAAAATGTCCTGACTACCACAGCAGATTTGACTGATGCAGGGGATATATGGAATCTGGCTGGAAGTGTTGATAACACCCCTGTTGTGATAGAGTTCCTGACCAAACTTGGAATGACATATTATCATTTTCATCCCCCATCATGATGATCATTAAAAAATAAATAAAAATAAAAATAAAAACATAAACATAAAAATAATGAGACTCACTTAAAAACCTCAGTCAAACTGTGTGGAACTTCAAACCCTGCTGTCATGGTAACTTCAGTTTCAAAGCCTTGGTGTCTGCAAATTTCACGGACTGTAGGTAAGAGTATGGTAGTACCCTCTGAAGGGGTTCACCGACTAATACTCGCTTCAAGATAAAACAGTCATTGCTGTTAGCAAAGCTTTCGCTTTAACTAGCATATGCTGAATCTCAACTCGTATGACAGAATACCATGAAACTGCAAGTGACTCAGCAGCAAAGTAAGTCTCCTCCAGGAAGTTACCTAATGGAAACCTAAAATTCAATAGTGTTTGCTTTCTGTGAACTGCCCATATACTGAAATTACCCCTGCGACCGAATGAACATGGCCATGGTAAATGTTTTATGTAAGTAAGAAGGAGCCAGAATGAATGGCATGGAAATACTGCAAATGAGAGGCAAGGAAGGCACAGAAAAAAAAAATTCAAATCTTTTTGTGAGAAATGAACCATAGTCAGGACCTCCACTTTGGTAACATGTCCAATTTTACAACTTATGAACGAACAATTCCATTGACTGTGACTGTGTAATGATAAAAATACAAGAAACCTTCTCCAGCCACACTCAGAGTGATTTCAAGAGCAAATTATCATCTCACTACTGTAAATTTAGGTGACCTACCTTGGAATGAAGTCCTATTCTTTGAACAGTCAACAGTTAGTACCCACAATAAAGCATATAGCTGAACATGCATGATAAAGTATGTCTGTTACCATTTGATGTGTGCTGATACCAATGCACCATTTTATATAGTTTTCAAAATAGTAAATCTCTCGATCTACCCATACTGGATCAGGCATATATCTTACATTTCTGGACAACTCTGAACTGTATTCAGTCAAACTGATCAAAACTGGTCTTGTAATAAACTGGATCAGATAGTGCATTAAAATAAAAGTCTGAAGCTTGTTTCCTTTAAGCTCCAGTAGTCACAAGCTGTGACTGAACTGGAGAGAAGATCTTGCAATTTAATCCTATGAAAAAAAAGACAAACTGATTTAATCATTTATGCTGTTAAATGTACATATTTTCATGATGTCAAATCAAGTCACTAAAATCTTACTTAATGGTAACAGAATCATACTACTTGGCTTTTTGTTAGTGTGTTTAGTAATTTTTTTTTTTTAATCATCATAACTGTGTAAAAATCTCTCTGTCTCTGTCTCTCTTCTTTTATCTCTCTCTTTCTGTCCCTTCATTTCTGAACTAAAACTCAGAAACTTTTGTACAGATGCCTAGGTATAATGTTTAAAACAGCATTAACATGACACAAGTATTCATGTGTTTATTTCATATCATCCATTTCACCGTCATATGTTGGCCTACTCTTCTCTGAAAGATGGAATGAAACAGTTCTGCAAGATTCTGTGCACGTACTCATATGCTGATCTTAGTTTAATGTCTCATCCAAATACTAGAACCAGCAGAAGAGGTTGCGAGTCTGCATAGATGTTAATGCCAAAGAAAAAAAATCTATCCTGGCTCTTTTGGATGAGAACAGAATCCTGGACCTCGAAACAAGTGTCTGGTACCTTACCCACATAGCCCATAAAGTCTGTATGCAGAAATCTAGAAGAATATGATGTTTATGGGCCACTTGCTTTCAGAACTAACTTACCTTCTGACTTGATTTTTCGTTATTACATTTTCTTCTGTTCAAAGATGAAATTAAATTTGATTAAAACACCCTGAATATTCTATAAATGCCTTAAGGAACACCCAACTTCATCCTGATATTGCTTTTTCACATTATTGAGTGTGACCACCCCTATCAGACTGTCTCCTGCACATACACTCGCTCAGTTTGTCTCGTCTCCCTGGCTACTCATATTATTTTAATTGGCTTATATGCCTATTACTGCCATAACAAATTGAACTTTTTGTACTTCCACTTAGCTGCGATTTCCAAAGACACTTGTCATGTTTATTGTGAATGCCAGCATTAACTCTGTACCAGGCATTCTCTAATGCACTGCATAGCTACTGTAAAGTTCAACGTTAACATTTTTCACCGTGACAGTCTTGCCTCAGACATATATGCACTTTGCTTTGCTAATGGTCATGCCACACTGGCAAGTGTAACTGGAGCCTGCCCTTCATTTCCATCCACTCGACCGGCACAATCAATGTGCCAATTATAATATTGCTTATATGTGGGAAAAGTTTCCAACACAAAAGAAAAGACTTAAATAACTGGCAATGTCCTACTTCTGAGGCCCCTCATCTCATTGATTCATACTTTAACAAAAACAAACCATTCAGTCCATGAGACGGCAAATCAATGTGTTCAATGACATAAAAAGTGGGGTTGGGGGTTCTACGATTTTGCCGAATGAATTCTTACCATTAACTAAGTCGATTTTATCTGCAGGTAAATTAGGCATATTTCTACCATTTTCGCCGCAGCGGCCGAAGAAAAAAGAAGCATAATTTGTAGGAAAATGATTCCAGGGAGTTCGCTTAAACGGGCTTTAAAATTCAGGTTTCTGGAGAACCATTCTGCTTCGAATTTGTTTCGGGCCTTAGGACATTTAGTCATGAATGCACTTCCGATTTATCTCAGTAAACAATTTATGTTTCAGGAGGGAGATTCACTTAATCACAAATTTACTTC